>JAARMF010000250.1:63301-114337 GCA_022844705.1 Toxascaris leonina
TATATATATATATATATATACATGCAGCTTAATGTGGCAAATGACTTGGACAGGTTCGTTTGTGGGCCAGACGGGCGAATTTTTCACAAATTTTTTATGAGAAATGAAAATTCCATCATAGAGCAAACTTTTTTTACAACTTTTTTCTCTTCGGCAGATTTCGACAGTCGTTTCTGAGTTTTGAATCTGCCGAAGGTTCTTGCCAGTACATAAGTAATTTTCTGTTTGGATTATTCGAAATATGTCAACTCTTCTGAATTATGTTGGATTTATGTGAAATTTGAAAACATCATTTCTTAGTGATTTGAAAACTCTTTCCTTCACCTTCTCTAACACTCTAGCCTTTCAAATTTCTCCCTTGGCATATGAGGGACACTTCAGTTTACAAACACGCGCAGGCTAGTCCATTAGGTTTCGGAAGTGGTTCCCACAAATTATGACTCTGCTTTACCTCGGTGTTGTATAGCATCTCGATCATGATTTCTACTTGGGCATCATTCTTTCATGTTTTTTATTTTATTTCTTATTTTCGACTGTCCTGTGCCACACAGATCCTTCCACTTTGATATTGGCTGCGCAGAGGTGATCCTACGTAATGCTAACAATCTGTTGTTATATCTACAGACACTAAAAGAGAACACGGAAGTGTGCTCGAGCGTGGAACGGGGCGCAGTCGCTGAGAAGGAGAGAAAAACGAAGCGAAACAGCGAGACACAGACATCGCCCAAGGAAGGGAGGCGCTCAGCTGGTACGCGCTCGTCATCAAGAGTTCTCTACGCGCAGGTAAGGCAGACTGTTATTTTTAGTTCGTTCCCAAACAGATCGGCTCGTTGATCAGATCACTTGTCCATTCTGCGACTCGCTAAATTCTTTTGCGGGAATGATGCACATAATCTTTACTCTCCGATATTTAGTTTATCTAGATGACTGTGTCATTTTGCGTTTACGCAGTATTTTCTTCATTCGATAGCTTCAGTGGTCAATGGTCAGTATTGCAAACAGCATTCATAGAGGTGTAGTTGAGAAGGAATGAAGAGTATTATCAAGGGCGATGAAGGAGTGCGGAAAGGGATCCTTGAGCAAGAGTTTCGCTAATGTCCTTCCCCTTTTCTTTCGCTCTGCACTGCCATCACCAACTGGTCGCTGCATGTAGGTTGAATTCAACTTCAAATATAATTAACGCTGTTTCACGCAAAATTCAAATCAGCTCAGTTGAAGGCTGTTTTGCCAAATCCCAAATGATTTTTCATTAAATTTCTGCGATTGCGAAAACGCTTCAGCGATGCGTGCAGAGTGTACGTGAATGATGTGTAGATTGCGTGTGCTGCTCACGTATTTATGCGCTTACTTCATATGAGGGACGCTTCACGTTGCGTGAGTTGCGCGATATACGTGTCGGAATGTTCAAGTTGTTAGTGGTTGCCCGCATTGCAATAAACAATCTCGCATTGACCACCATCTGTACTCTTGAAAGTGCATTTCAACAATGACACTCTCACTTAATCCGTAGAGCTTCTTACAGTTCTCAACACTGCAATTTCACTGAATTTTGATAGAGCGTCGATATTCGCACCTCGTGCAGAGTAGTGTATTCAGAATATATCGCCCGATTCTGGAGTCGTTGCTGCGCGACATTTGGGTTCGCCTTGTGTGTCTCTTTCGAAGAGGGCGAACACTGCGGTTATGCAGAGCACATCTACTTCCATTGATCCACTGCTTACCTCTGTTAAAGTTTGTAATTTTTTTCTTTTCATATTTCTCATATTTTTTCATATTGCTCAACGTCATCTACTTATTTCGATATTGCAGTCATACTTTTATTTGTTTTTATCATTTGTTGATGGTGCTGCTAGGTTCTCACTGGTTTCAGTTCATTAGAAGCTGGATGGCTTGGGAATGCTCCCAAATATTAGGTAAAATTGGATGTAAAGAGTGATACTGATGAAAATTTTCACCTTCATATTGTCTAATCTATGCAAGTATAGGAGTATATTGTGCCGCCTTTCTCTCCTTTAAGGCAGGGTGGGAGGAAAGGCTACATATACACGAAATACCTGATCACTTCAACAAAGGTCACACGGAAGTAAAGCGCATTTATTCTGCAGCAACGTGCTTTCCGGTTGCTCCGGCAAGGAATTTGCTGTGTTGAAGGTTTTATTTCGATCCTACCCACATGTTCTGTAAACCTCACTGCCAGTGAAGGTTTTATCAGAAATAATCGCCAAACGTAGAGCTCACTGTGAGCCATATCTCGCATAACCACATGAACTGTTGTAGCATTTTTAAAATATATTGCCCTCGTTCAACTGTAAAAGCCTTAGACTTTTGCCTTTCGCAGCGTTCAGGGGGGTAGTTAGCGTTTAAAAGACTTGTGCTTATATAACTTCATTTCAACTGTTATATGATATTATATTAGATAGCGTTAATATGGCATCTTACTGTGTGAGATTTAGATGTTTTTTAGGTGAATCGCCTTAAGGGTCTTAAATGTAGATCCCATTCACGGATGAAGGAGTTTCTCCCTACGGTTGTGTGTTTTGCCTATAAGTAGGCAGGCGTTCATAGACATCCTCGCAATCAAATTTCGGGTTGTGAAATAATGAGGTAAAATGCGCAGATGTTTTACAGGAGCTATGCTTGAAGCCAAGACACGACGGAGCTTTAGCAGTGCAATGTGGCGGTGCTTTATTGGGACAGGTTGGCGTTCATGAAGAGTCGCCGACGACATGCTGCAGGCAGCCGCAATCGCGTTCGCCTCATTTTGTGCCCTCGGTTGCTACAGTATCAGCAACTCATGTTGGTACATTGCCGACAGCTTTGTGCGATCACAATGTGCCTTCACTTACATCGGCTAGTGCAACTCCACTTTTCTCGACTGCGCATACATCAACACTTGGCTCGTGTAGTTCTTTGGCTCTATCGAATAACAGTCGTTTCCCTCTGGATGAGGCTTCTCCTGCTGCACCTAAAAAGGTGAGCCCTTGCTCGTTAACTGCCTTTCTGCCCATTTTTAATCGCTGTATTGCTACACTTCATTCGGCCTTTTATACTCTTATCGAAATCGATTTTCGTCTGAGGCAGTTGTATTACTTTTTTTTTTGACATTTCTCGCGTCTCGATCATTTTCGAATTTGAGTTTTGCTGTTTATTCTTCTAGTGGAGTCGGTGCCGTTTGATTACAGGTGCATGGAGGGTCGTCAACCTCACACACACATGATTTTCCATCTGAAACAGAAAGCTGGACGAAAGATTCTATAAAGCAACCAGTGTGTGGCAGTCTCGATGATAAAAGTCTTCGGAAGGAAGCGCCAGGATTGTTCAAAGCAGTACAGTGCTACATGGGCGATCGTAAAAGTAAAATGTCTGCAGATCAGGTGAGCCCTGCAGGTCGTTTCCTGTGCTTTGCGTCAATATTTGCTTCAGTGCCCCCTCAGTGGTACCCATGCTGGACGGCTGTGCATCACATCAACGAGCTGCTGAACTACTTGGGTGGACTCCTCTGAACGGTTCAACTTCCGTCCTCCCCCCTTCTCCCCTCCCTTTCACATATCTTAGATTTTCATTTGGAGTCGCTTGTGAATTCGTTGCAGCTATCTTCCGTGGCTAATGTTAATCTTGAGCTTTCAACTGTAGGACATGAACGGTTGTGTGTGGCAGAAGCATTCATTTAGAGTTTGCAGACGTTAATTCATATGTGTGAGCAACGTTAAATACAGTAGTGCTGTAGTTGGCATGCTGTTTGTGCTATCGAAGCTGTTTTAATAACGTCGGCTGCATATTCACTTTGAATCATATCTTCGTATTTTTCGCTCCGAAGAGATCTTTTTTCACAAGCCTGGGATTCCCGTATAATCTGTTATTTGAAACTTATTCTGACTGGATTTCCGTCGTCTTCCCCTTCCCCTTCGCCCCCTCCCCCGTGCTACACCTTTTCTTGCCCTTCGTCGCACAGCTTCACCGGCGAAGAAAACCTTCGTAGGAGATTGTGTCTCAGTTGAATAATTCACCGTGCCTTTTATGAATGCGATATTCGTTCGCATTTTCTTTTTATTCAGCAACGAGAACAAGAGATAAACGCGAATTTTTTAAAATATGTGTGCGATAATCAAGGAAAAATTGGCTGTCTGAGCTCCGTTGTTCTCATGAGGAAGGATTCCGATACTGACGAGGCCTTCTGTAATCTTTTTTGCTCGTAGCGCACTTTTTAAAACGTAGATGAGGTCAAAAATTAGCGTTGTTGGTGTCATATTTTAATATTTGTTTTTTTTTTGTTCTTACTTCATTCGCAAAGAACAAAAAAATTGCAGAACGAATTCCAGCACTGAAAGTTTTTGAAGCAATAAACTTTCAGATATAAAATTGTATTGACTATCAGTTGGCTTAATGCTGGAGTGACACTATGTAGGAAAGAGGCGAGGCCGGTTGGAGTGAAACTTGATCACTTGATTGACCGGACTGTTGAGCGTCGATGACGCTGCCGGTCACAATGCGCTTCCATTAGGGTACTGAGACCCGTGGTTTTGCATTGTTGTAGCCAATAAGTGACGCCACCCCGCTGGCCAGGCGAGTAGGCCGGAGTGAAACTACAGGTGGAAATAGCGGAACAGGCGCATATAGCTCTCAAGCAGTGTGTATTTCCACGCCGATCTGTGGTGAACATTATTCTTGTGCTTAGGAAAGGTAGACCAGAAGAAGGGAAGGCGGGGAGGGGGTGGGGGCATGGCTTGACCTTACAGCAGGTTTTTCAGTTCAGATATTTTTTAATGGATTGCGTTTTTCAAGCTGGTTGCGGTGAAGAGCTGAGTTGCACAGTTCATTGTGAAGCAAATCAGAGCTTGCCGCAGATGATCTGCAGGAGGATATATTTGGTATTGTATTTGCTGTTGACATTTAGTGAATGAATTAGCAGACAAACGTGAAAGTTTGCGCCGATGCTGATTTGAACCACACGTGCGTTCTGAAATTTGGATTGTTTGCCGTTCACTCGCACTCCATCCATCCATTACACTGAAACAAAAGCCGTTCCTTGCTGTGTGCACCCATCTATCATATCACAGCACTCACCTTGTTTAGTCGTCGCATAAAGGCAGCAATGTTTCAGTTAGCGCTTTCGTTGTGCGAATCGGGAATGTCGCGGCAGTCGGTTGGTGATGAGCTGTTCTGCCAGCTGATGAAACAGCTTTCGAACAATGAACGCTGCGATTCATTACGACGTGGTTGGGAACTGATGGCTATCTTTCTTAGCTTTTTCGCCCCTTCGAGTGAGCAAGTCACTCAGAAGCTGATTCGTTTCGTGGATGCAAATTCTGATCGCCTACTCGATACGCCAGAGGTGAGGCTATTCTGTGTACAATTTTCTTGCAGTGTTCACAAGGTGATGGAAGGTATCATAACAACTCGGAAGTAATGCCTGCTGTAATCGAACATGCTGTTGCACAAGGCTTTTAAGTAGTAGCTGAGGTTTCCATCGTCGTCAGCCTCAAATTATAAGTGCTTTAAGCATTTTTATATCGTTAGGCGCGAATTACTCTGAAGACGTTAGAGTGGACAGCTCACAACGAGTTAAATGTTTCTGTAGTGTTTGAGAGGCTGTTGAAAGCTCCTAAGGCTTCTGCATTCATCTAACCACTTTGTT
Organism: Toxascaris leonina; assembly: GCA_022844705.1. NCBI lineage: Eukaryota > Metazoa > Nematoda > Chromadorea > Rhabditida > Ascarididae > Toxascaris > Toxascaris leonina. The sequence goes on from JAARMF010000250.1 coordinate 68,937, forward strand.
CCGTAGCGCGTCCAGACGGTGGCGACTGCGTTTTCCCCGCCTTTCAGTCTCTTTTGCCTCCGCTGTTTTCCTTGATAGTTGCTGCATCTCGTATGTCCTCGATTAATCATCGTAATCGGGCATTGCACTTATGTAAAAATTTGTCGGTGTGGAAGACATTCGGGAATCATTACAGTGTGGTGCAAAAGAAAATGCGTCATTGGCTTCCTAATTCTTCTGCTGTAACCTGTATTCTCAGTCACTGCAGTGGAGGCATTGCTTATTGTTTTGTCTGTTCCAGAGCAGACGCGCTCTAGAAGTTCACTAAATTTTTCGAAATGATATAAGAGCGCATGAAGTCTTTATCTTCTGCGGAGGCGACTACTAGGTCGCTTTTGTTCTAGATAGTACAGGTAGGATCGCATGTGTGACATATGATCCCTTGACTGGGGCAGAGGAAGACAATTTCGCCCACGTGTCCCATTTCCCTTTGCCTCAAGAAGAGATCGGCGATGTATATATCTGCTTTGAAGGGTGCTCAAACTTTTGCTTCGCCATGTGCAACCTTCCATAGAGTGAGATTTATCGATTACTAGGGGATCGACGGCTGTGCAAGCCGTATATCTCATCGTATTCGTTTCTATCATATTACATTTGAACGGCGGTATCATGGGCATGTTTTGTTGTTGTTGGGCATTTCTTAGCGTTCGTATTCTGTGATGTTTGCAAGGTATATCGGTGCGAACCATAACAACACTGTGCAAAAGATGTACTTCGTACTGCCGGCGTCGTTAAAGATGAACTTTGCAGGTCCCCGTTTCTCACTATGCGATTCAGTGCTCACGACGCCTGTCAAGGGCTTCTCAGCGACTGAAGCCGACGTTGCAGTTGGTTCAGGAGTCACGCGTGCACATCTTTAGCCCACCACAATTTTGTGCGCCTCTCGAGGAGCTCATGGAAATGCAAGCAGAAAAATATCCTGACAGGTGCTTACAAAAGTTCTTTTTGCGCACAATTCTGAAGACTTTTTTCAGGCCGTTGAATTTGTAAACTGAGATTAATGTCTAGAATTGGTTTGCGTGCAGTGGTGATGAGGTTATTATTTGCATTAAATTCGATGCAACAGCTTTCTTTAGATGCATCATGCATAAATAGGCGACGAATATTCGCAATAGCGATAGCTAGGCATGTCCAAGACCGCTTACGGAACCTACGGGAGGTGCTGATAAATGAGGCTTTCTTTCTCGAGAAATCTTCGTCTTTTCGAGATTATCGTTTGACGCCTAGTCAGTCTGCACAGTTCAACGGGGAATGCTTTATGCGCGCAGTGTTGATGTGGCTTTGCAGCTATTCGAGGTATTTTGATTCGGAGGCAGCCGAAGACTGCAGTAATGATATTCCATATTTGACTTGAATAGTTTGACATCACTGTGCAACGTTGCATTGCAGCGAAGATTGTCCTTATATCCTCTCGACAACGAAAAACTTTTAATTGTTTCCAAATATACGATTAGGGATGTATTTCTCAAAGTTACGCTTATAGAGACTGCTGGTCTCATGGAGCGAGTTATGCGTTTTTGGGCGCTTTAACATATTATCATATCCGAACCACAGGACATACCTTTCAACTAGTGTGGCTCTTTTATAGAAAATGCATTTTGACACGTTTACAACTATTTTCTTTCCTTACCCCTTGTTAGGAACGTTGAAGGTGGTTACGAGGTATGGTCCTTGTTGTTGCTGAGTTGGTAAGTAAGTGGATGTAGGCTGAATTTTATAAACTGCTTTGTCTTTGCTGCGCTATTACCGATTGCGAGCTTGAAGTGCTGTCTTATTGGTGATCGCATTGTTTCGTCTTTGAAGGTTATTGCCATGGGTGCAGACTACACTCATTGACCTGATCCTTTCTTCTGATGGGCAACACACTGAAGGTCTCTTTCGAGTGAATGCCAATCCGGAGCATATCCACACAGGTAACCTTTGGCAAAGTCAAATATCTTTATTTGCGATAAAAACGGCGAATGACTTTATTTTTTGCGGTATCTTGTAAACAATTTTCACATGTAGTCTGTGCAGAGTCAGGTGGTAGCTATTGCGGTTTTAATCTGAGACGAACCAGATGAACGAGAAGGAACTATTGCCAACTGAAGTGAATCGTTATGAATACTTCAGCCCGATTACGCCTCGATCGTGGTTTGGTACCGGTAGTGCGGGACGCCCACGTGCCTGCCGCATTACTTAAACTGTGGCTGCGTTCATTGCCGGAAGCCGTGTTACCTGATGCGCTCTATTCACGCTGTCTCGCAGTTTGTGACCAACCCGAGGAAGCATGCCGTCTTATTGAATTGCTGCCGAACGTGAACCGTCTGGTCATAGCCAAACTTCTTCATTTGCTGCAAGTAAGATAGATTTGGAAGTCGTCTGAAAAAATGGGCACAATCTTGAGAAAGCACTGTTGTAAGAAAAATGCTTGGGATTTCATCTACTTGTTTCGATCGGCACTCAGATGATTGCTCGAATTAGCGGTTCATTCCTCATTCCTCTTGTGCCGCCCATATGTACACACAGGCACGCATGTAGCTTGAGTCTATACCTTTTAATAAAATTAGTAAGGAACTCATTCGGTCACTTTGATGTGGGTTAAAAAGGGTTCTGTTTTGCATCACTTGATTTCGAAGACTTGGGACCATTGCATTTTTATTCACATAATCTTCATTACTCTCTCCCCTCATCGCCTTTCACATCCTTCTTCAAAGAAAATGTCAGCTGTGATCATGCTCCTTGAAATACTAGCCACTTTCATCGGCAGTTGATGAACACCGTCTTATCGCGTTTATGGGGTCAGTTGTTTTGCCGATCCCTTATCATTTGCTTAATAGCATCGACTGAATCATTTGAGGGCATACTGACGGTCGTTTGGTGTCGCCAATTTCTTAGTGAGCGATAAGACGTTTTGTAACGGTCGCTTTACTGTTGGAGATTAGGTGTAGAGTAAGGTGACCTTATTTTTTTGCTTTCCTTATGTACTGAGCAAAGCGCATCTATCGAGGGAGGCACTTTTGCATTAGAAGAGCATTGAAAAGCCCTTGTAAAACGATATACAAACTTGTCACTGGTTTTCATCTTGTCACTGGCTTTGAAAAAGGAGAGGGAGCGGGTAAGTGGGTCTGTTACCTCTTCATCGATGGACGATAATTTGACGTCGAAAAGAGGTTTTTTTACGTGAGTCCTTCCTGTCCATAGTGCCTTACGTCTTTCTACTGTCATTTCTGGTTTTGATGTGATATGAATGCGTTTGCTTGAAATATGAAAATTTTCAGTTGCTGGCTGAGGAGGAGACGGTAAAGTACACAAAAATGGACGTGTGCAACCTGGCGATGGTGATGGCGCCTAACATGTTGCGTTGTGGAAGCGATGATCCTCGTGTGATGTTCGACAACGCGAGGAGGGAGATGACGTTCATCAAGACTCTCATACTCAACTACGACACCACGTTCGTTCGTACGATCTCATGAAATTGCTATCGAAGACGGGTCAATCTTGCATCGCTCGCATTCTGTCTCTGCGTGTATCGATGCTGTAATGGTGCATAGTGTTATGTGATAGTATTCCATCGAGACCAACATCTGAGTTGCATCGTACTGTTTATATGATAGCTGCTTTGAAGGGTTTTATAAGCGACTCGCCTCTGTTGAACAGTCTTTGCGGTTATAGTGCCGTTGAATGCGGTACTGCCTCTGAGCGCTTTTCACTCGTTTACTAATTAATATCGAAGAGCGCAAGCTTTCTTCAGTTTGTGCTTATTGAAAAGTTCGCATTAATGTGAACTGCACAGTCTTTTACCAAAATTGTGCGAATGTTCCCGTAGACAAGTACTTGCTGAGGGGGAGAGACAAAGCCGAACGAGAAGTCGGTTTATTTTTCGCAGTTGGATAGTACAGGATTGATCCCATCCACTATCAGCTGCACTAAAACATTACATGTTGCAGAGCCTGTCCTTCTTCCTCATGCTACACTGATATTTTCTTCCTAATTCGGTTTTCGTATCGAGCAGTGACTTTGGACTGTAACTGGCAGGCTGCGTTGTATGCATTGTTGCTCGATCCCTTGATTGAGCGTCAGATCTCCTCACAGCTTTTTTGCAATTGTGCTTCATTTTGAATATTCCTAATATCGGAATTTGTGTTGTTGTTGAACGGATTCACTCAATAGGTGTGCAATTGAATGTGGACATACGCCACAAGCAGCACTTAATATGCGTTCTAATGAAATGTCTCGATCGCATTTCGTTTCTTTTTGTGGTTACTATTGCGTTGCTTTATCGCGCTTATAATTAGGCATAGTTTAATTTGAGCACTGCATGCGATCATAATTTTCGTTGTGCTCTCACTCATCATATAGGCCAATTGATGTTCACTTCAGAATGAATAGCTGCGAATGATTTTCGTGCATTTGGAGTAGTGATTTGCGTTCTAAGTATATCGCCAAACTGGCACTGAGAGGTGCTCGTCGACTATATCAAGCGGAGAGTCGAAGCCTCTGCATTATGTAAGTATGCTGAACCTCGTTCAAATTGGTGGGCACAGTAACAGCGTGTAGTAAAATATTGGCTGTTTTTGCGGTTTTTTTGCCTACCGCTTAGACACGGAGTGTAAAAATGAGAATAAAAGGGCAAAGCGTCGTTACTAGTCAAAAATCTGTTGTGGAAACTTGCAAGGAAGTTCTGGCGCGATCTAATTTCTCAAAGTTCTGCCTTAAAGTTTTTTGGAGGGGGGTGGGGAAAGGGGGGGGGGTAGTGGAGAGGAAAGCAATACAGGCACTGCTTAAAGCTGAAAATGTTTTTTTTTTTTGAAAGCAATGAATTTTCATGGTTCCCGGAATTTTGCTCGTCACTGGTGAGAAGCATCGGTGTGTTTTCTTTTTTGTTTCGATGACGACTTTTTATCTTTGCTAAATGAAAGAACGGAAATTGAATACGAAACGTGTTCATTTTCGGCGATAAACGCTTTCTGGACAAAACGATCAGTTTTGAAGAGATGTATTTTAATGAAAACGGGATGGCTCCGTTGGCGAATCCTTTTCTTGCTTTTATTCATTTTCTTTTTCAGTCACTTTCTCTTGTTCAGATCGAAAATGGCAGATGTGACAGCGTGAATCATTTCGTTGATGACACGTCACCGAAGCCGAAAATAAAAACAGCTGAGTGCAACGCAATCCCATCAGCTCGTAACTTGGCTGGCCCCTTTAAAATTCATTGAAAACTTACATATACAAGCGAGGTCTATGCATTCATTCCTTCACGAACAGGGCTGTAGCTTTTAATTGTGCGGCGAAAGCGTAAATTCAGTATGGCTTACATAAAATTGGCGTTCATAAAAGTCACGGATTGAACACCTATATGCAAAACATTTACTTGAAATGTTTATTTTGATAGGACCTTTCGTAACGGCAGATAAATCTGTTCGTAAGTTTCCTTCTGAAAAATCGAGCGGCAATCAAGGTGCACTATACTGTTCTTTTATGACATGGCGCCTAGCATGTAGAAGAGGAGTTGGTGATTTAACGACCGTGTCGATGACGCATTCAGATGGAAGCTTATTTTCGTTGTATGATGACCCCTCGTTTTCTAAATGTCCATGCTTACACGCTTATACATATTTATATCCTTAGGTCATTTTAGGGTGCGTTCGTAATATGGTTGTTTATGAAAGTTTTCAGATTTATATGTGACGATTGCCGGCAATGTTTAGAATAGGATAGAAAACACCGATGTTTAGTTATATGGTGGGATAGTGTGTAACAAGCGTTGAGCAGTGTTTGTTCGAATTTGCTGTTGCGATTTTGACGGTTTGTTGCGTTTATCGTATCGCGCCTCTTGCTGTCTGAGCTAGATGTTTCGCAGCTCATTCTTGTTGTCTTCAAAGTTCCATCGATATGAGTCGCATTTGAAATCCCTCAGAAGTGAATTGTGAAAATAATTATTCGATCGGTCGAAAATTGTCGATTAAATATGCCGGAAGAAAGTACTAATTTTGTTGTTTTGCTTCTAGTCGATGCGTTAGTCTGTTTTAATAATTCTTTTATAGAATACCTCATCGGAGAAATTTCTTCGCTGTTGTTCACCACCTGATTTATTCACTTAGTGCGTTTGCTTTATTGTCTTACAATTCCTATTGTTATAACATCGTTAGAATCATACGATGCTCGAGCAGTTCAAAACTCATCGTTGTATACGTGGAGTGAAAGATGTCGTTCACGAATTCCACGCTGTCATTTTTCCTTCGCCATGTGGCGTCCCATCCGGTCGTGCATCCTCACTCCTTTTCAGCACTCGTTTCGTCTGCTACTCGGTTGGTTGTGAACGCTGGCTCTGCTTTCGATATGCATTCGCTCACTTATTCTAGCGATCTTTTTCGCTGATCCCTTCGGGTGTTTTATTGCATCCGTTGTTTGTTTATTTTATTATTGACTTGCTTCATCTGCATCTGTAGGCTTAATGCATGAAAACTTGGAAGCGATCGTGGTTGTTAAATCCTGAGAAATTCTTCTAAGCTTAGGGAATTTTTGCGATCTGACGTTGAGAATTGGGGTGGCGAATTCAGTTTGCCTAATGCTGAATTACTAGATAGCTATTGTGAGCTGCTCAACTTTATAGGTTCGATGGGCAACAGAGCTGACTGTGTTCAGCATGTTGACGTCGAATTTTGAAACGATTTCAATAATTTATCAAATTATCATTTAGGGGGCAGTCATTTTCTGTATGACTTTATTTGAATTTCTTCGTTTATCCACTAAGACAATCAGTGTCGGTTTCTTCAGAGTCCTTGAAATTTTTTCCCAAAGTTGTTGGTGTCGCCATGCCACAATATTTCACACTGTCATGTCGTTACTACGAAGATTGTTTAAAGCGCATTTTGTATTTCAATTGAATTGTGTTTTCGCATAATTTTGCAATATAAAGATGCGAAACAATGACAAATGCGATGTGAGGAAAAGGATTGAGAGGAGGAACTTGGTTATAGCGCGCATCAAAACTTTGAATGTAGGACAGGAGATTTTTTGATCAGAATGGCTGAAACTTTTCTGGAAGGGAGTTAGCATTGAAACGCATCCGTCACCGATCCACATTGTTCGCACATGTGCAAATCGCCCACCTTGATTCGTCACTCCTGTCTCTTCCTTCTCCACACCGTTTCCCCTATCTTTCAAAAAATAAAAAATCGTGCGCATTTTCCGATTTTCATTTATCAAAGAAATTCATTGTCTCTTGAATGTACTGTGATTGTGGCGTTAAAAATGTGCATTTCAGCGATAACATTTCTCATTGGGTGATCACTAACAATTAATTCGGCGCATAAAGCAAATGCGTCGTTGTAAATACAACTCTGCTTTATGATTATATTTTTTTATGATGTAATATGCACTAACGAATAAATTTGCTGAGTTATTTTCGGATATTTATTTGTTGAGTTGTCGTATCTCAGATGCGATGAGCGCATTATTAATTATTTGTGATAAATCAGTTACTCATTGATTGCGATTCGAGTGTGCAATCGATCTGCACAGCTGAAATGCAGGAACTTATGACTTTTCGTCATTCCACTTTTTTAGTGAAAATAACACTTTGTATGCAAATATGAGTGCCACCACATGGCAGCAGACAACACATTGAGATGTAGATGACGTATTGATCGTAGTCGTGGTAGCCTGACACTACCAGGCAATAGCGGTCAGAGGTATGCTATTCTGTTGTTCTTGTAGGCGAGGGGATTTGCGTTGGGACAGGGTTGACGTTACTTGCAAAGGGTTGATGGGGAGCTATAGTCCCTGTTTTTGGGATGCATGCGCTGCTTTTTATGCTGAAAGGCGCGTTTTTAGCTTATAATCGGCTGTAAGGATTGGGCATCCTGGGCGCTTTCATTGCATCATTTGCCAACGTCTCGATTCTAATTTGTCGTTATCACAGCGTTAAATGGCTGCAGGGTCTGCGACATCAGTCCATACGACGTTTCCATTATTTCCCTCGTTCTGCGTCCCACTTTTTGCTCTATCACTGTTATCAGATCAGTTGAAAGAAACATTTTCTTCCGTTGAGAACAAATCGTTTTGATCCGAAGAGTCGCTTTATGATAGGAGTTCATCCGATCCACCGCATAAAATGACATCATCTTTTTGTTTGTTTGCAGTAGTGATGATAGGATACTACCAAGTTGTGGATTACTGAGTGCGCTTGGTAATTTGTCGATAAACAACTTTCTGCCTGGAGGTCCGTTATGAGATTTAAAAAACAAAAGATGGAAGTTGATGTGCCGTCAATGGTCGTCTTGACTCTGGTGAATAATGATTATGGTGGTGTTGGAAATGACCAAAGGACGTTAAAGAGCCTGGAAAGTCTTTAAGCTGAGATGATTCCTGGGAGCGTAAAATTTTTTGCCCTAGTTTCATATGATCGTTTCCTCTGCTACCCTTGCCACCGAAGTTCTTAATTTTTTTCGCAACTGAATCAAGAGAATTGGTGTAGTGGGTTGCAGGTTATCATTCGGTGCTGATTTTTGCGTCTCGACGTGCATATTGCATAGGTCGATTAGTCGGTGATGCAGGTCATCTATGCTCGATTTCGAAAGTTTTCAGGCGACGGCCTTATTGGCAGCTGGTTGTCACAGATTCGTGCAACTGTTCGAATTCAGAGCACTGCTTACTTGGCGTCCCTGATCGTGCTCGTACCAGCTGCACCTATAAGTGCCTTTTTCCTGAAAAAAAAGGGTAACCTTTAAGCAAGAAAGGCGTCGGGATATCAGCAGAGGGTGAGGCCACAGTGTGCTGAGTTGTTTTTTTTTCCTATTGGAGAGTCATATTTGGTCAATCCGTTGCAAATGGGCGACATTGAAGACGGATTTGAAGCGTCCACTGCGATTCCTTCAAAGGATTTGGAAGCGACTGTGAAGCTGAAACTGCGTTTAAGGCGGCGTCTTGAGTCATTTCGCGGGGACAGCTTCGTCCCAGGTGAGTACGTCAATCCCTTTTATACATATCATTCTGGTTTTCTCATTTGACTATTCCGATTCGGAAAGTAATTGAGTGATTCCAAAATTTCTGGCAAGGGAAGGCGGTGTGGTAATGTGAATAAGTTGTTGATACTCACTGTTTATTCACATCTGCGTTTGATTATATCCGGTGGCATTTATCAGAGAACTTGATGATTCTTACTCAAAGGTACTTCCCGACTATTGCTTTTATTATCACAATATCAGCTATGTCGGCCGCTCTTGAGGAAGTGGAGATGAAAATTTTCATCAGTTGATAGTCGCCGATTGCAAAAGTACTGTGCTGGAGTATTTGATCTTCATCCATATTCCCTATTGATTATATCTGTGAGTTGTTTTTTTTTTTTTCAGACGACACTTCCGAGTTGTTTCGGGTACGCATAGACAATTTCCTCACAGCACCAACCATTTGCCGTGATCTCTTTAAATTATGCGATTCCCAGGATTAGCTTCCGCAAGAACCGGAAGTTCTTGAAAAAGAGGAAATAATTGTTAGGAGCATAAAACTTGTAGTATTTGCTTTCCCATTTATTTCATGGCTTGAAGTAGTATCGGCGGAAAAAGTCAAAAATTGGCGACAGATTGTCTCATTTCACCGCGTAGTCGGGTGACTATGAAAACAAATAACGCCATTGGCAGGGTAAACAGTCAGGTTACGTTTTTGAGGTTGTTGAAAAAGCAGCATTTAGAGATGGCTCTTGTGAAAACGTTCTTTGCGCTCGTTGATGAATTCAAAAAAGCACTTCTCTTTATTACATCGTTAACCCATAAAACTGCTTTGCCAGGTAAACAAAAGCATCAGGAGCATCTAAGCAGGTGCTAAATATCCGTTTTAGCATGCTGGCCAATTTTCTATTTTGGAAGGCTGCTTTTTGTGTGACAACCACATTTTTGGATGAAAATAATGCAGCACTCCTTTGTCCAGATCGTGATAAGGTGATGGTCGTGCAAATGTTTTTAAACGAATGCAAATATTGCGACAAGTATATTTAGTTTCCTGCAATTTTTCCACCTCAGCCCAGTGTTAGTCGATCAGTTCGACTGATTTAAGGAGCACTGGCAGTGAAGCATCCTTATCAGGTTTTGTTTATGCCGCTGTTTTAATCATTACTGGCCGGACGTGACAGGAAACGGCGTCTTTGGAAAAATAGAAAGCTGCGTCTTTACACTTGTTAGCATTGCACAGCACAACTGTTTAACTGAAAGATAGGCTGTACGAGATGAGACTTTTAATAAATTGTACTTTGCAATACTTGCTCGATAACTGTCAAAAACCACTCAGTTTGATGTGATACCAAACCTGGGGATGGTGCAGCGCCAAAGGCAGCATTCTTTTCTTGTTTTTGGTGTTTTCCATTGAAATTTCTCTATGATAACATGTAGGCCAAATTATCCACGTGTAGATTTTTGTGCAATTTATCCGCCACTTGGCAGAAGCGCATGGACACGAGAGACGAGGAAAAATGAATTTTTAAAGAGGAACTCGCGGGATAAGTCCAACTTTGAGACCCTTTTTCTCTGTGCTGTCCGGAGGAAGCCAAACTCCAGTCATGACTAAAAGCATCGGAGAGACGTGTTCATCGTAATCCATATTCCACCACCTCAATTCCTGCACCATTTATGGGGCTCCGAAGTCATGATGCTTTTCTGTTAAGCGGCTCTCATTTTAGACTTCAGTATTGTTAAGGTTGCACACGAACTGCGTTTTCCTTATACCTGTCCAGGCATGTTACGCATCGTTCGAAACGACGTGTAATTGTGGACCGAGTGGATGGGATGTCACTACCATCTGACCAAATCTCGAAGATTCAAGTAAATTCACAAGAAACGTCAAAACGTCTCGTTTTGACGTTTCACACAGCATCAAACTTATGAAAATGTGTAGGGCTGGATGGTGCACGAAAAGAAGCCATTGAAGGCCACGAAGATACATCAGAAAGAAGGTTACGGGTGAGGCGAATATCTGAAGTTGGTCAGCTGCCAAGAGAATTTTGCTGGAGCTTATGGGTTCTATGGAATTTTTTGTACGATGCACTAATTCATGGCAATGTGCCAAAAAGCAGCTCAATTCGTTCAGCCTGGACAAAGTATGTCTAAAAAACAAATTCCGGTTTGCCAACTTGCAAATTTTCCAGATCAATTGATTTTTACTTTCTTTCTGTGGAATTAAACTCAGAGGGTGATTCTGTAGATGTCTGTTGGCTAGAAATGTTAAACAATTCAAGGAATGTTATTTGAAGTGCAACTCGCACAATGAGTAATAATGTGGTAGTGGAGATGCTTTATCTCAAATCAGATCGAAAAAAAAAGAATTGTTTTAGCTCATTTAGCAGATGGCGTTTCACACTGTGAAAATCAGCTTATCCTCAACTTGATACAATTCTTACATATTTGCTTTTTGCTTGGAACATTCACTTCGACTTTCCTTCAAACATTTTGCAAGATAGGAGACTAGCAGCACACAGTTATCAGTTATAAGGTGAACAGCAAAGTACAACAGAAAGCACTTCTGTTCCGTACGCAAACATTTTGCACCGCATCCTTTCTCCCCTTCTCACACCGTTGTATAATCGACCAAGAAGAGAGGGGATGCTTTTCATGAACTATCAGTTGAAAATGAGTGCAAACCTCTTCAATCATTCAAAAAAGAATTTGCAAATAATCAGCTGAGAACTCGAACAATCATCAGAATATTCAAAGCAGACAAACAATACTTCGAAACTATTTAAGATGTTCACACAAATAGCGTTGTGATGCGTTTCGCGAACAGGAACACGTTGGGGAAAAGAACCAGCTGCAATATGCACTCTACACCGCAGAGAATGCCGCATACGACACAGCGACTACTTACTACCTGATGTAGCACTGTTAAGATGTGCAAAGGATACAGGATAGAGCTTCGTGCTAATGCTTAACAATTTCTTATCATCTACATACATTACTTAATCATCAGCTAAGACGATGTACTGTTGAAAATAAGGAAAGCTATGTCTTCGAGACCAGAAACGTCACCTCGAGAATGTAGATTGGAGGCATGAAAATTCAGTTCAATCCTTTGCTATTAGACAGTTAATTCCCTATGATGTTCTGTCTACAGAACACACGGCGCAAGTTCGCAAAGCTGCCCTAACAAATTACACAGCTTTAGGAGCGAGATCTCGAAAGATGTTCCTTCAAAATAAGTTCGATCTCTACGTATTTCGGGCAAACCATTCTTAGGCAAACGTTCATCAGCATTCAGTCGATGTTACCACCAGCAAAGGTCCGTTGTGTATATGTCACTGGATGCATATCCTACCCACATATTTGCGCACACGTCACTTTGTCTCTTCCTTGGTGCTGCCGTATTGTAAACGACGCAACAGCGACACATTCATCTGCGGCATAAATTTTATGTCTTGGTCCATTTGTCTTTTATTCGCCTTCGCATCGTTGCTTTCTCATATTCCATTTCACTTCACATATCAGCTGGGAAGGTCATTCGTTTATAGTGGCCAGATTTGGGAAAACGCATTCGATGGAATCAGTGTTGCCGATGCAGCGAAAGGAGCGAGAGAAATCGCGCAAAAGAGAAGTATCACGTGATGATTCCTGAAATGCACGACGAAAATTATTGTCGTTGAATCTGAGCGCACCTAAATCGCACAACTAGTCGTGCTGTGTGCTGCATTCCCGTTGAATTGTAGGCACAACATTTGCGAATATCCATGCGAAATAGGGTGTGCGTCTTGCTGTGATGTTTGCTGTCGAATGGGCGTTACTCTAACCCTGAATTGAAACTGTGCATAGTTATATAATTTTGCATTCCAAGATGAATGGTTGAATAAAAGTTGGATGTTTATATTGCAAGTTTGGGAGTTTTGGTGATGCACTGCTGCGCCATCGCAGGGGTAGGCTGAGTAGTGCGGCTCAGTGCGATTTGTGCCGCCAGAGTGCAGTTGTGCCGCAATCATTTATTCGATCTACTGCAAAACGTTCACGATGAGTGAAGGTAATAGGCGGACATGCAGAGGCATTTATATTGCAGTTGTCTGATGCAAAATACGTGAACAGTGATTGGTGCCTTTAACATCGTCAATTAATAAAGCGGACTTGGGCAGAGGACCGCTGTGATCGGAACAGACACTTTCGTTCTGCAAAAGTTTCTAATGAGGAAGTTATGAGATGTTTTGTTGAGGGACCGAAACGATATTTTTACGCACGTGGGGATGCTCGCATAACACCAGCGACTCGGAATACATGAGTGGCCTGCTGTCGGCGGCCGGTTATAATATTGTCAGCACAAAGGTAAATGCTTCGCAAAACGTCATTACCATTTGTGTTATCTTACGCCGGCACGGTTATGGTGTTTACCAGTGTGGAGTGGCTTTCTGTTATAGTTCAAGCTTCGAGCTGTGCACGTGGCCTCAAGTAAAGAGCCTGGAGCTGTGAGATCTCACTCCTAAGACTCAAAAGCAACATCAGGTGTAAAATGTTCGCCATGTTTATCTTCGAGAGAAGTGGCAATATTGTATAGTTGCTGCTTACTTGAATGAACTGTTGCAGTGCTTTTGGAGGTTTTTTTATAAATGCTTCATTCGCCCATTGTTGTTATGACGTTTGCGTAATGTTGGTTTCATTAAGGAGAGCGCGTCGTTATGGATTCTGAATAGCTGCACAGTGAAGACGCCTTCAGAAGATCAGTTGGAGAATGACGTGAAAAAGGCGAAACAAGCAAAGAAGTTTATCGTGGTGGCCGGTTGTGTTTCTCAGGTACATTGTTATGTTACTGTGCTGTGTATATAAGTGCTGCAGAATTCATGTGCAAAACTCGATGTGCACAAAAGCGAAAATACTTAGTGAAAAATTGTTTTCTGCAAGCAGTATCGTTGGCATCCAGCAGCGATATGCTTGTCCTCCACAAATTCTGAAATCGCTAATTTGCAACATAAAGTAGCAAAATATTCTTTCACCGCCTTTTATATTATGTACAGAAGAACACTAATTTAGTAATAAGGAGTGGAGCGCGTATGGTCAACTACACTATAAACGAGGATTTTCTCGCAAATTTCGATGGGAGCTGGGTTGGTGCGGAGTCTTGGAGTCTTGGAAACAACGTTTAAATTCCAGAGTCGCGGAAATGGCCTCACTCGTCTCATGAAATAAAATACAACCAAGATGTTACTTAAAACAACAGTGTGCGCCATTTGTGATGTATGTACTCATTCGAGTCTTCCTGTGCTGCACGTTCGTGAGGTTCAAATGCCTGTAGATGAGGCTGCTCATTGCATAATCGTTATGGGCAATTACCTCACTGTTAACTTGAAAACGATGCCAATGTTCACTAACACAATTGTCCCACGTGAAAACTGAATATGACAACACGAAAACTTCGACGTCTACTGTTGAAGACTTCTCTATAAATTAGAAGAGAGCCCTTTAATATTTCGTTGTTTTGTTTTTCATCAATTAATGCTCTTATAGGTAGGATTCTATATAATGCGCACGCCTATAGTCTAGAATCGATCTAAAATGCCTTATGCCGTTTGTGATTTTGCAAAATTTCGACGTTTTTTTGTGAGCACGTCGAAGGGATGATATTAGTATATCGTTTTGAGGAAGGAATATGTTCTTGGTTACAGCTTCCCTTCCTTCAAACTTCACACGTCAGTCCTTTCCCCCCAACCCATACGCAGTAAACCAGGCTCGATGCCCTTATCCCAGTAATCACCGGATCTCACCAGCCTTCCTTCCCACATCGTTATGGGACATGCTGGTATATTTTTTTGTGGTATTACGGAGGGCTTTCAGAACATTTAAGCACATTCTCTTCCGCTAGTTTTTCGCTTTGACAGAACACTCCTCTACTCGACAGTGCTCTTCAATGGCATTCTACAACTTCTTTCATGAAACATCATAGAAATTTCTCTAGTTCCGTCCCTTTTGAAAGTTCTGGAATATTTTTTCATTTCTTCTGTAGTGATCATTCCGCAAACCGTTCTAAAACTTCGACAATTTTCCCTCCATCATTGGTTGTCAACGAACTAGGTTAGCCAGTGACGGGGCTTTCATTGTACTTTTGGGTGTCTGTTGAAGTAGCTCCGAGATATGAGACTTCCAAACTCGATTTCCTGATACCCTTCCCGACTTTTTCTCGTCTATTCTGGCAGCTGGAATGGCTCGTTTGAGATGTTTTTTCGCAAATGCGTGAAACTTAGAAAGGGAATATTGAAGCATGTGCCAGTGTTGTCACATTGCGTAGCGACGGTGCATCACAACTTATTTCACTTTTGCGTTGTTGTCATAATGAATTTAAAAGATACGAATTGGAGGCAGACCCGAATGCGGAATTCCTGCGAGGAGTTTCGATTGTCGGCGTGAAACAAATCGATCGAATCGTTGAAGTCGTTGAAGAGACCTTCAAAGGAAACTGCGTTCGTCTCCTGTCGAGGAAGCGGCCAGAGCAGAAGCTGAGTCTGCCCAAGATGCGTCGAAATAACCTTATTGAAGTATGTTGATTTTTATTTGAGAGGCTTCTTATGGCACTAGCCTAGAAAACTCTGCGCTTTATGTGCATTGTTTGAATCTTAGATTGTTATTGACAAACTCGAAAAATGTAGTCGATATCCTCGCAGAATCACCAACAGAGAAGAGGCGATAAGTTGCCCACGTTTGCTGCTGAAACTCCTCTGTAATAATTTGAACTTTCTGAAGTTTCGAAGGAATTAAGAAAACTGCCAAGAAAACGCATAGCTTAAGTCGCTTATTTGTTGCAACTTGAACTTATGGAATACTCAAGAGTATGTGATGGCGATTTTACAGTCTTTGTGACTGAAGTGCGTACATATATAGCTAGGCTTATTCATACATGAGAAGTGCATATTTCCGTGATCCACATCAACGTGCAGAAAGCTTTCGGATCAGAGAATGTGTTGGATAGTGCGAAAGAAAGAATGTAAGTTGTGAAAAAGATCGGGTCTAAAGGAATCGAACAGAGTGAGGCAGTTATACGAGCCTGAGGAACGCAGACTAGGAGCAGTGCCCGAACACATATCAAAGAATGGGACCTATGTATATGCCATCTACGAGTACGCGATCTCACCTTTACTCGGCTTGCAAATGGTTGAGAGACTAAATCAGTTTTTATTATCTTTTTTTAAAGGTTTTGGCAATAAGCAGCGGATGTCTTAACAACTGTACCTACTGTAAAACGAAGCAAGCACGAGGAGATTTGATCAGTTATCCGCTCGAGGAATTGGTCGAACAGGCGAGTCGTGCTTTCTCGGAAGGCTGTCGTGAACTTTGGCTAACATCTGAAGACCTTGGCGCTTGGGGTCGAGACTTCGGAATGGTTCGTTTTTTTTCTTCCAATCTGCTGAATATTTCACTTGCATGGTAGAAAAAAGTGCTGCAGCAACGAAACAGGGACGAGAAGGAAACCTAAGAATTATATGAAAAGCTTTTTTGGCTTGTCATTCGTTTTAAAAACTGAGAACTCGCAGAATAAAAGCTGCACCATAGAGTGAAACAGGAAAAGAGGCAGCTGGTTGTTGCTTCGAGGGTATCAGGCTGCAAGTGAATTGTGGCTTTGTTCATTTTGATGTAGTTATGCATGCGAATGCCCGGTGAACCTTTTTTTTCAGTAGAAGCGATGAAAACCTTCCTGTAACTATGTTAAATGCTCGACTTGTGGCTCATTCCGCGTTTTAAGTCACAAACATGCACGTAGAGTAAGAGAAGCATAAAAAAGCATCGATCGGTATGCAGACGATACTCACTTGATGCAAAGGATACCGATGTGAAATCGAAGGCAAAGTAAGGAAAGGAGCCGCTGCATGTGAGCCGAAGTGACGTGGAGGTTGAAATATTTCAATCCTCTCTCAAAGATGGCATATTTATTTTAGGTTCTGCCGGATCTTTTGAAAGCGATGGTGCGTGTAATTCCTGAAGGTTGTATGATGCGACTGGGAATGACAAATCCGCCTTATATTCTCGATTTTCTTCACGTAAGTATAGTTTTGTGGTTTTATTATGCGTTCGGTTTAGACGATTCTATTAGTTAGTTGCCGTCGTTGTGAGGTTGCTCTTTATTGATTTTTGTTGGTGAGCAGATAGCAATGAGTGGAATGAGATGAAAGCCTTTTCTCATGGAGAAAGCTTTGCTAAAGACCTGTAGGGAATTTTTGCGATGTACAGCGGGCAAGATGCACTATGCAAAGAAAGTTGTCAGCGATGGCGATTCATTCATTGGGATTCATTGCTTTTGCGTCGATTCGTTGACTGCTCAGTTTTAGGAGATCGCCGAAATATTGAATCATCCTCGCGTCTACTCGTTTCTGCATATACCCGTGCAGTCGGGCAGTGATGCTGTTCTTCGTGACATGAATCGCGAATATAGCTGTGCCGATTTCTGTCGGGTTGTCGACTTCGTGCTAAAAACGTGAGTCATTTCTTTTTATTGTTCGTTTTTTATTCATTCACTTTTTTTTGCGCAGTTAGTCTGATAGTCGGTAGTATTGTTCAATTGCGATAGCCTTGAGATATGTACTTGAGAAATTTATCGAAGTGAATGCAGAAAATTATGCATTATTATCGATCACCCGGGATACCCTACGGAAGTACTGCCTCGTTCTTGTTCATTCGTGCGATGGAACGCGGGAGAGTTTGGGGGGGGGGGGGGGGGGGGNTGCAGAAAATTATGCATTATTATCGATCACCCGGGATACCCTACGGAAGTACTGCCTCGTTCTTGTTCATTCGTGCGATGGAACGCGGGAGAGTTGGGGGGGGGGGGGGAGGGGATAACGGATCATATTAATGTGCTTCTGGTCAAAACGCCATTTAGTCACGCTGTTCCTATTTATTGCGAACTGCTAATATTCATTAATGCCTCTAACTATAGGCATCTTGGAACACGCTCTTCACGGCAAATAATCCAGCTTTTTTTGCTTTATCTCATCAGTTTTTTCTTCGATGCGACAATAATTTGCAACCCGAGGAACAATTCAGCCGAACAAAACCAGAGCCTACTATAACGGAACGAGAAGTATATGATGAGTTGTGGAGGATGAGGCAAATCAGATGGCGGTTAATCGTGAAGTAACACGAGGTATATGCTGTTGGACACGGTGCATTGCCTCATTTCACTGTGACCACCTTGACTTAGTCAGCAGGTTTGTGGAGGTAGAAATAAACGGTCCCTGATACCATTAAATTTGGTTTCCATATCACGGTTCATAGCTAGGTCTGTTTTGAGGTGGAATCGTGGTTTTATGTGGCCCTAGCCCTAGCACTAGAAGGCCAACTGGTTCGCCGTTACCTGGTTGCTTTTCACTGTTACGAAAGAAAAATTCCAGATTCTGTAGCAGTGCAAGCTTTTTTTGTGTTTGCAGAGTTCCAAATGTGTATATAGCGACAGATTTTATTTGCGCGTTTCCCACTGAAACGACCGAGGATTTCGAGGAGAGTCTGCAGTTGGTTCGCAGCTATCGGTTCCCGTCGCTATTCATCAATCAATTTTACCCACGGAAAGGAACCCCAGCAGCACGACTCAAAAGAATTGACACTGCTGAGGTTTCTTTTAAAAGTTGAATCTCAACTCACTATCGCTGCCTCGTCACCAACTTATCCAGCGCATATTATCCCAAAAATATACCTCATTTTAGGTGTTGTTTTGAGCGCTGTTAGAAAGAATGTAAGCAGTGTACGATTTTTGACATATCCACTCTTCATCGAGATATATTGAGAAGAGAACGATTATCCAGACTTCTGAAAAATCGTTAAAAGGAGAGGTGAATCCATTGGAGCAAACATGGTAAATGGGAACATTGGAAACATTCTAAAAAGAGTGGAGGATGCAGCTCGAGGCATCTTCGAAAGAGGACTATCGAAGACTCTAGGTATTAAAACCTTCAGAATATATCGATGAAATTCAAGAGAATCGGTACAGTTTTAAACATTGAGCTCCTACCAGATTTCCCTTCTGCTTCGCTTTTTCCTTCCGATGGGAATGAAATGTTTTTAATATCTCAATTCCTTGTTATGTGATACATAGAAAAAGTACAGTTCGCATCCTTGTTGAGAGAGTTCCTTGCTGTGCACTCTAGAAGTGTGCTATTGCTATGTGTGGTATGAGCAAAAGCTTTAACTCGCTTTGAACTCCTTTTTAGCTTCATATACTGCTCATGCAGATAGTGAGTAATTGCAACTGGAGTTTATTTAGGCACGACGGAGGACAGCGGCAATGTCATCGTTGTTCCATTCCTATACGCGTTACGGGAATGATCGAATAGGTGTCGAGTACGAAGTGCTCGTTTGCGAATGGGCCACTGATAAGGTTCACTTGGTCGCTCACAACAAATGCTATGAGCACTTTCTTGTGCCGTCCGACGACGTTTCGATCCTCGGTCGAGTAGTACGGGTGCGCGTAACCAGTGTTGGCAAATTCTACATGAAGGCTGAATTGGTGAGGGAGTCACGTACGGAAATGACGACGTGTGCTGGACAATTGTACAGCTGGTCGAGGCACTCAATTGGTGCACTTCTACGCCAGATGTTTGGCGATTGCATGCATCGCATCCAAAGCATCTCAAATGCTTTCGCGGGTGCTGTGCTTTCAGTTGTTATCGCTTTACTGCTCTATCTTTTTCTTTCACTTTACTGAATGTGGCACCAATTTCTATGTAGCGATGTATTATTGCGTTATATTTTAGATCTAATTAGCTGTAATCGTTTGCAAATAAGTGCACTACGACGAGTGGCTCAACCATATCATGAAGGAAGTTTTATATTGTTTGAATCTCTTTAATGCAGTTGGCTCAGATGTGCAAAATCATCTTGATGTCCTTTGACGTTATATAAGTGTCCAGCAAACTTCGAAGGAAAAAACTGGCGGCACTCGAAAAGAGTTCTTTGTTTAACCGGGAGGGGGGATGTTGTTCGCACAAGAGAGGCTGCACTAGATCAGTGTGCTTCTTTTGCTACCTCTCTGATTTCATTGTTGTTTCGTAAGCCATTGTTGTTGTTATCGCCAACATCATGCGCGAATAAAGCAGTTTATTGCTGTTGTGGATTCACGAGGCAGAATTCTCGCGTTCGATTCACCATGCTCAAGCCTTACCTTGATCTATAGCATGCACTATTTCTAGCGAGTAAATTATTCACTGACGCCTAGACTCAGCGTTTTTTAAGTGACTCGTCCTTATTGGAAGGCGCCTACGTAGACGTGCAATTGCATATTCCATGACGATCTATTGCTCGTTTGCTACACCCATATGTCGACTTGACTTCAGATTCTCGATTTCAAGCCGCTGCTGGTTGCGCATATCCTGCAGAGACCTGAATCAGCGAAACGACAATTCTGCGTGGTGGCAGCTACAGTTCTTGACCTGCAGACTGCTGTGTTGTCTCATAAGAACAGAATTGCAAGGGGTCTTATTTCTGTGACGTTTTACCTTGCTAGCTTCCGGAGCTCGATAAGGCCAGTTGGCCTTATGTCCAATGCCAGTTGTGGTGTTCGATTCCAAGTAGTAAATGACTTCCTTAGCTCGGGATTCCTTTCACGAATTCAGTGGTCTTGGTGAACCTAGACCCTTCTTACGTTGGTTTTTTTTTTCAGGTTCCAGAACGTAGTGATGAATCCAAAACTCATCACCAGTCTTTAAGCGAAAGATCCTTCCATATTCGTGAGACAGTTGCACAATTTTCTGTGCGCGCTTAAACCCTCTGCTTCATCGATGAAAGTGTGACTTTTGAAATCCTCAAATGCTCGCCTGGGATGGTTCCAGTTGTACGATGGAATAACACTTTCGCGTGATTTCCGTAGTGGAAAGCTGTGTGTTTTGCAAAATCAACCCGATCGCCGCATTTTCTTCATCGCTGATCGGTTTTCTTGTCGAAATTTGGCAATCAGAATTTTCGCTCGATTGCAATAAAAGGTTTCTGCTTTAAGAAACGAACATCCAACAATGCCTTTTTTCTAGAATAGCATTGCGTTTCTTTCTATGCTTCACATAAAAGAAAACGAATGCGCATCAAGTGGCTTAGCCAAATCTTATGAAATATTGCATATGAACACAAGAGAAATCAAACTACATGAATGAACGAAAGCAATTCAGTGAGATGAGGTAAGCGGAGGTGGGAAGCGTTGGACAGCTATTATGGCGACAGGTGTGCATTTCTGCATATGGCACTGTTTTCAGTGAATTGGGCTCATGAATGGTGCTGAAGTCGTGAATGAGTTTGCCACACTCGGGTTGTTAGGTGTCTTAGCCGATATATCTTCCAGTAAAATATGCTGAAATATGCACTATACGCTTGCAACTCATTCACTTCCCAATTTGTGAACATCCGACGAATTGTGAACTATGTTTGGCGTCATTTCAATCGAGAACGGAATTCGGCGTCAAAATATTGTCGTTTGCGAACAAAAAGCTTCATTATGTGTTGTGGATCTCTTTGACTGCTACCAGCTTACCTCGAATGGCATTGGTCAATGAGCATGATGACAGCTATTAAAGTTTCTTCGTTCGTTATTTATCCATTTACGTCACCAACGATACGTTTATGTTGAATTGCATAAGTCTTCGTAATTCTTTCAATTTTACTGCAGAGAAATGCTCATTTCTGGGCGTTATTTGCGAGTGATGCGTGGTTGTATGCATATTTTACGGCGTACATTACTTACGAAACGCTTCATGATGGAGGAGGAATGGGCGGCTAGGCATCGAACGTTGGACGCGTTGTCACTTGGCGGTGATTACGAATGGATTGCGGCCGTACAGAAAAAATTCATTGGGGGAGGCATAGCCAGGTTTCCTTTCCTTTACTTCTATAGTAGGGCAACGTTTGTCGTGTCGTATTGAAAAAATGAAGAGGACGCGAGCTGGCATTCAGGAGTGATGTCATCAGAATGCAAATTCTGCAATATCTATCAGCATTTTTCCTCACAAAATATGGGGCAAAGTGGCTCGTTGATTGCGAAGTAGCTAGTACTCATTGTAGTAATAAATCTGCTAGAACAACGTCAACAATTCGGCACCATATAACGGTGATGCAAATTTACTGCACTGGCACTCATCGCAAAAGAATCTTAATTGAGTGTGTTAGCGCTGCACTGGCCATGCAAGGACATGATGTGCCCTGAAAACGTCATTAAAACAAATATGCCAAGAGGTTCTGCTGGGTCTACCGTGCTTCAGAGAAATGAGCTCGGCAATTATTGTGCAACTACACTCCGTCGTGGCGATATCACGAGATGCTAGGATAGAAAGATGGAACGGTAAAGACTTTCGCTGCATTATTTCATTTGACGTTTCTTCATGTAGGAGGATTCCTGGTCGTTTCTGCACGCCAATACGAGAATAATGACGGGGCGTAGCACAAACCGTTATTCTTGTGGAGTGCATTGCAGTGCAGTTGATGTAGATGCGGCTGTATGTGCAGCGGAAGAGAAGGATCAGCTCGAAGATTTGGTCGATTTGGTGTATCGATTACGGCACACAGAGAACACTGCCGATATGATGCCATCTACCGAGTACGCATTGTTGCGATTACTTCTCAAACACGACGCTACCGATTTGCTGTTCAAGATCATTACCGATCCGGTCCGTTTCATCATTTTCGATAGCACTAACATTGAACCTATTGATGGCCCATAGTATACCTATTAGTGGAATTTTACATTTGTTTAGAAAACTTGGTTGGCTAGAAGCGTTGTCAGACTTCACTGGCGAGTGATGATGAGCTTATTTATGGCAGTTGTAGAACACCGAGTTTATAGTTTAACTGATGCATTAATAACCAATAATTTGGGGCATTCTGTGCCGTATACGCCCCATAGAGCATATTTTTCTAAAAGCAATTTACAGAATACCAACATGGTGTGCGAGCTTGAAAAATTATCGCAGAAGACACTTCCAGTAAAACCGTTGGTAAGTTCTAGGACGTTGACATGTTACTTCCTTATGCTTAAAAAACCATGCCGAATTGCGTGGTTTATTTCAGATCAACTATGGTGTGTTCTTCAATGAGCATTCGGCCTGTTTAGCGATTGACTATCTTCTCGAAAGAGGCAATTACGCAGGTATCCATCTTCTCGTCTCCTTCATCACCGCTGAACCGTCACGTATCCTACGTTGGGATATTCTGACAACTGTGTACTTCCATACTAAGATCGGATAACATTTCCACAAAGAAGTGCTACAGATTATTCTTTATTTGCCATTCGCTGTAGTCAATCTCATCGTAACCGCCGGTCATTGACGGATGTGGAGTTTTTAGGCTGTCAAGTACGGCTCATAGCTTCTTTGCTGAGTGATTAATGTCCCTCTTCTGAGTCTGCTTTCGCATTCCGCGGTGGCGAGTCTTCCTAACCTCTTTTTCGTTCGTCGAAATTTCACTGGCAACGAATAGCCCTTTTTGGTGACAGACCAGCGTGGTTTTGAGAACGTCGCTGGACATTTCCTTTCTTGATTGCAAATCGTGACCTTCACTTTTCCTGCACCCATTTAAAGTGCCTTGTTAAGAGTATTTCAGTCATCGGTATGTTTTATTTGAGGTGCGGCGAAAATTGCGAGCATCATCATGCAGCAGGAAATGTTCGATTCTAAACTGCTTAACACATTATGTATTTACGTGGCCGTTCGTTGGCTGGAGTTACCGCCAGACAAAAGAATTTTCGACACAGCTGTGCAACCGGTTGCGGCCAGCGAGGAGGATATAAGGGAAGAAGATACGGTAGGATTATTTTCAGCGCGCATCCGCATCCGTGAAATGATGCAATGACAACAGCCGTCAAACGGAGGTTCCGCAGTTTCTAAATTTTCAGAGCTCCAAATGTGGTTTATTATGGTGGAGTTACATATGTTTTCAAAATGTGGGCAGGGCTGAGCGAGAGAACACAACGCTTCTGACTTGTGAAAACGTGTGATGTCCTCGAACAACATGACGGAATGGGATGCTTGCTGGGGCAAGGGGTTGTTTTTCTCCGTGAAGTTCAAAGGCGGCGTTTTATTGCAGGCTTTCTGTTATTATTCTGTAAATGATGTTTGCCGAAGTTCAACGTTTGAACATCGCCACTGTGGACGCGGAGTGACTTAACGATAGGTGTTGTTTTCAGTGGTTTGAGGAGTAACGTTGTCGATTTAATTTCGCTGTCCAGTTCTTTAAAAAACCAGCATTCGTACAAATAGCATAGTCGTTACTTGATGCAATGCATATCTTAATGTCCTCACGAACTCCGGCGATCTTAGGAGCAACGGTCGGCTAAAAAGGGAAAGACAAAACACTGAGTAATCCGAACGGAAACAAACGATGAATTGTGCGCACTTCTGCGTGGACATGTGTTGATTTATCGCGTTCTCAATCCACAGTATGTCTACTAAAATTGTTCTTTGATACGACATTCTCAGCTCTCTGCATTGAACACTTTCTGTTAATTGGTTTCTTTCCGCTTGTTGTTGTATTTATGCGCTCTTGTGATTGACACTTTCGAAATTTCATCTTTTTAGCGAACGTTCAAATTTCCGTACTTGAAAAATGCGTATTTCGACTCTCATTTCGACTTGGTGAAAGCGGAGCACTTGGTTGGCAAAACGTTACATTGGATGGTTGAGCACGCCTCACTTGAAAGCATTCTCGCACACAGTATCCGAGCAATCGGTGCGCTTCTTTATGAGAGGTACGACTTGTTCACAGAACTTTTGCAAAATGGACAGCTTATGCAGACCGCTGTCGACGTTTGTCGGGCTGAATTGGAACGGAAGGCAACTGAAGTCGGAGAAGAACTGAAAGGGAATTATGGAAAGCTCATGGTATGATTCCGTATTTGCTGCTTACTGAAACCTTACTAATGTATTTAAAAACGGATAGATTGGGTGCGGCGAGAGTTGTTTTCGTGTTTTTCTTTAACAGAGCTCCTCGAGTGACAGATAGTTAACCTTGCAAATCTTCGATATGTTTTTGGAGCGATATGGAAGAAACAACTTTAAAATCGTTTTTGCATAATTGTCGCGTCACAGAGACTCTTGTGAATAATGAAAAACAAAGTCGCGACTTTACAAGTGCGTATGGCGCGATGCCAAAATATTAAAGCGTTACCTGGCTGCACACTTGTGAAACTAATGGGTGGAAAGCGCTGATTTTTTGTCGAAGAACCTAGGAGTACGATGAGATACCAGTGTAGGTTGTGGCCCCCTAACCGATGGTGTAGATGCGGGTAGACTTCAATACAAAGGCTGCCAACAAATTTTCTTATCATCATTGGGAGAAGGGAACCACACGTAACTAGCATGTTCAGAACTTGTTCTTAATCGCATTTTCATGGGCCAGCAAAAGCACTGGCGAATGAAGAGTTTATCATTCATTTTCGCTAAGCCCTCGCAGGTAATGGCATAGGTGGTGAGTGGCTCTGGTGTCGATTTTCGCAACGAGGATGTGGATTTCCTGGAGGGGTGTGGGTATAATATATTTCAGGTGCGTAGTGTTGTTGGCAGTAACTTGAAGGAGATGAAGTTGCAATTTCTAAACATAAATATTCTCAAAGGAATTCTCTGACGAAAAGGGAATTCGCAGTGATGTTCTAAGGCTCTGCAGATCCGAGGGGCATGCTAATAGATGTTGTTTGAGGAACAACTCGAGAAATGTTCTCGTTCGAATTCAACAATGTCGTTGTCGAGTGCAGTTGAGGAGCAGTTGAGAAAAATACAGTCAGAGGAGGAAAGCAAAGTCATCAATGCTCAGAAGAGTCTGCTGAAGGAGTGGGATGATCGCCGAAATGCGCTTATTAAAGCCCAAGTGAGCGTTATGGCCTGTCGTTTCAAATACCACTGAAGTACGTAGCGTTTTCATCACTCAGAAACCAACCTTAACCAGCAGTACTGGTACAAATAGAAACAGAGGACCCGTAGTCATAATGTGCCTAGCAAAAATGGGTGCGTGTCGCAAGCACGGACCTTCGACGAGGCATGCAGGAGGATGAATTTGACAATAGTATGTATCGTCGCATCCAATATCTTCAAAACCGGAATAGCAGAAAACGTCATCCTCCGTTATGTTCCAAGAGAGGGGTTCGTAAGGTAATTTAATTGTAAGGGAAACAAAGAAAGTTCTTGGTTATAGTCTTATATAAACGGCACATTCTAGCCTCGCTCAAGTTTAGATGATAACCACTGTCGGTAACTGCAAGCGAGTACGAATTTCTCTGGTCTTTCGTTTATCAGCCGGATATTCTATCACTTCGGACGCTTTCACTAGCCATTGTTTTTTATCTGTATCCTTTTAGCTATAGTGCGCACATGTTCGAACTGCTTAGTAAACAAGAGCCATTGTTTAAGCTGAAGGCGGATTGACGGTTGCTTGTGACGTAAGACATTGATTATACACATGTGCACTTGCTTGACCGCATTAGGCGCTTATCAGAGCTGTTGGCACCATTTTCTCAGTAAAACTAAAGGATTCTAAACAATGGCAGTAACGATCGGCAGCCGCTTAGTAATGGAGCGTTTGCTAGGCAACTGAAAGGTCAGAAATACGAAGCCATCTATAGCAAAGTTTTTATAAAACATCACTCAGTCCCATCTAATGCAGAGTGGAAAGGTCTGCAGACCACATCTGACTTTTCTGTCATTTTGACGTCCTAATTGTGGTGCATATTACCCGAACATCTATTCTTCATCAATTCTTGTCGGTTGTGCCGATAATTTTTTCAGAACAAAGGTACCATATTGCCTTATGTCCTCGCTGTAAAGAATTTTCTTTTACGACTATGACTGTATTTCTGCGAATTCTAGGCGATAGTGTTCACATTCAGTTGGTCACAATACGAGTTGGCAAGACAAGTTGAAATGAGAGTTGGAGATTAAATCTAGCAAAAAACTGTAGGCTAATAAAAGGGAGATTGGACACCGTTAATAAGTTTGTGGGAGTGTGTGTTGCTGCGAGATGGTGTTTAGAGGTGTCACTGAAAGCAGTCAAAACAGCTTGGCTTTCCCAGCTGCAACATTGATTGTGATTAGTTTCAGAAAGTAGAATCTATTTGGCCATCGTGTGAAAAATTTTATGAGGCAATGCATAATTCCAGGCGGAATATCTCAACTATCGTCTCAGGCTTGAAGAAATACGAAAGCAATGCGCAGAACTGGAAGCACAAAGGGAGGTTGTGCATTTCTTTGAGAACCGAATGAAATGGGAGGATCAGGCGAAACGAAAGGATGAAATATTCGATGAATTGCGAGAACGCCAACGTGATGAGGATTTCAGTGAAGAGGAATATGGCGTCTCAATGTTTGAGAAAATTCGCCAAAGCAAGCGCACTTCTTCTTCTTAACAGTTAATCGTTTAGGAACCAAAATATTCATTTAATTGGAGGCGCTCTACAGAGAATGAGACGTAATTTATTGTGCCTCCCGACAAACTTCTCGTCCGCAGAGAAATACGTTGGCCGAGATCTTCCTTCACCGCCCAAGGTGAACGGACATCATTGGAGCCGGCATGTACCATGCTTGATGAGTGCTGTCTTCGATTTGTAATAAAATAAATGCAACCTGCTACCTCATTAAGCTTTATAAATGGTGAGCAGGGGTGATTGAACTTTAGCCTTCTAACTTCTGCAAAACAGCATTTTGTCCAAATCGGTAGCTGATGAAGTCATAGATGAACACGCCTTCTTTTCTTCCTCTTTCTCTCTCCATCCCGCTCCTCTTTCCCAGTTTCGAGAATCTCTGAAGATTGAGAAAGTCGAATTTTTGAGCAACCATTCCTCGCCAACAGATAACACCAAACACTGGAAAGACCCCATGCCATCTTATTTCGACATCTTCATCCAGTGCAGAGAAGGGGCGTATGCATTTTCAGCATGCAAGGATCTCTGCTGTCTGAAGTGCCATCTTTTATGTCGCTTCTTCATGCTATCTTCTTCGGCAGCGTTCATATTCGTTCGGAGATCTCTTCTTCAGTTGGTAGGGACGGTATGTGACCTTCATCTGAGAATGAGGTGTGAAGTGCCACGAAACTTTAGCTGGGATCCCGATGTCTTTATGAGGTGCCTTTGTTTTCAGATCACTGGTTTAGTGCTAATAGTGTATACGGAAAGCGTGATAAATGCAGTTCTTGTTATTCAAATTAATTTTTAAAAAAACATTGCATTAGTTTCTGCCTGTTTGGCAGCAAACGGAGCACTTGCAGCGATAGATAAAGCCAAAAGATATTTTTTAGAAGAACGGTTTGGCGATTCTTCCTACGTAGAATGGAAATAGCGTCAAAGTTGTCGAATGAAATCTGAGTAGGAAAATCCATAATGGTTGGAAAAGCCGAAATGGTAGATCATAACGAAGTGGTAGTGAAGTAACGATAACTGCTAGCGAGCGCAAAACACCATCGATATGCCCAGTGCTTTATTTCACAGCTCAGTGGGAGCCCCTTGCGAATTAAATTTCTTTTAATCCTAATGGATCGGATTTACGCCTAATGGAATTGCTTCAGACCACATTCTGGAACATCATGGAAATACGAAGCTTGCAGCACTTTCCCCAATCTTCCCAAATCATAGGTGATCAAATCCTAAATTCACAGATAGTGGGCGGCATCACTGGTGGAATGGAACAGTTCGTTTCTCATATGATCGAGGGCAGTCTCCTCATCATTCTATGCCGCAGTTCTTCTTTACAAAGATGCGATATGCTGCTGGTGTTGATCGTAGGGATGCGTTTCGTTTTTTCACTATTTGATTTCTCAAGTGTATTCACTGCAGAACAACCAAAGACCGAACAGCGACAGCCGGTTGTTGAACACTGCTTGGCGGCATGGTAGATTTTATTTCGTAAAACGCAGTTCCCCGTAGAATCAAAGATGTGCGGAGCGGGAGTTGACAGGCTAATATTCTTTCATGAAAATTTTGAGGTGTAGGTGGTGCACCACGTATTCTAATACACCTCCAGCCCGTTACGATAGGGAAGGCTTTGTTCTCACAGTCATTCCAGCATCACACTGTCGTCCAGCTTTAATGTCTACAAATAGTCCGAGCTAGACTTGCAATTACGGAAGAAAGGTTTGTGCGGGTGACCCACCTCTGGCTACCTCCAATCTCTAGATTGCTTACTTCCTGAATTTTCCGACTGTTTGGCCTGATAACTACGAGCACTCGAATACAAGGTGCACGGCTCAAGCGACTGGTTTGTGCGACCAGCGACCAAGTAGTGCCATATGTAGGCATATCCTCTATGCGACAAAGAAGCCCATCTCTTACAGTTACATAGTTTCATCCCTTTGAGATCAAAGATCACGTGGCGAAACATTTCTGATTGCAGCGTAAAATTATCCAAAAATTTCAGATATACCTTGATGGTATGTCCCAGCGAACTTCCTGGTGCCACGACCTTCGACGCTTGCTGCGCGATTTGTTCGTTAAATCCCCAACGTTAACGTCATCTTTGAGCAGTCGCTTGAGCCTTTTAGAATTAAACAACCGAGTTTTCAGTGCTTCTGGTAATTAGTCATCACAGCCTCAAATTCTCTTATCCGGTAAGCATATGCAGCCGAGTCTACGAGAGTGCCTCTGTTAAATTCCAAATGGTGTCAACCACGGCATAACATGAGTGCGGTTTGTGGGATGTCCTCTTGCAACAGACGAGTTGCTCACGGAATGTTTTAATATTACCAGTTATACACTGACCAATTCAGGTGAAGCTGTAATCTAGTTCAACGAGATTACGATGCGTCTTGAAACAGAGATCATAAAAGCAGAACAGTGATCGTATTTTGCAGTACTGGTGACAGCACTTTTTCGCTAAATAAAAGTGATCCACAACAAGTTTTCTCCTATTCTCATTTCCGTTCCCTTTCGTTTTCGATTACAGTAAAACAATTCTTCGGCCTTCCTTTTTCTTCCACTCACACCCGTAATTACAAATACTGAAATAAGGTATAAGAAATATAAGACGGGTGCTGACGATGACACGCAACGTATGACGAATCAGTGTGGATGTCTTTCGAGATTCTTGCTCACGCATCGACATATCCAGCGCAAACAACATCACACTGTGCATTACTCCGCAGTCCGTCGCAAACGACCACATAACGCCAACGATGCGTTTCATCAATCAAATTCTGCAAAAAAAAAAAACCTCATCGGTGACCAACCATCGATATAAAAATGAGAGAATTGAAGCAATTACATGCGGGAAAGGAAACAGTTGGCCAAATCATTGTGTATAGGAAGATTGATAAGGCGAGGCATATTTTAGAATTTTTCTCCTCGCAGATTCACCATTTGCGCCAATAATTTCCTCTCCACTTTTCATCAAACCTAATGAAATCCTCGGATAACATTATGCAGGCATTGTGCACTCTTCCACTTATTTGTCAAGCCAACACTGCAAGTGATCGGTGTCTACGATCTCGAGCGCCTGCACGATGAGAATGGGCAGTTTTCTTAGGTTTGGAAATAACCTGACACACCTGCAGAACCTGCTAATTTACCGATGGCATTGAGATTCCTTTCAAAGGCGCCAACTCGGATGGGATTTGCTCGTATATACTATACCAGCTTTGTAGCAACTTAAATGTCCTCGAATGAAACTGCGTAAGCCAACAAGCAATTTTCCGTTCCCTTAAAATGCGCAATTCAAAACCGCTATGGAATTTAAACTTAGAGTAGCATCACTCGATTTGCAGGGGAGTAGTTTATACTCTAATTCGTAGTGAGTTCGCAGGATTTCCTAAATAGTGTGGTGGAATACATTCTGCGACATCGCCATTCACCGATGCTCTTTGAAATCCACCGATTCTAATTAAGAGGTTATCCTTCTAGTATTTAAAATTGCTGTGCTCTGCCAACTTTCCAACATTTTCTCAATTCATCATACTTTAAGGCATGAAGCGATCCCATCGAGCCACAATTTCTCCTATCGTTTCGGCTAGGACTTTCAGCTACTAATATCTAACAACGTTCGCTCTAATAACTGAAAGAGGTGAGCCAACACGAAAAATTCTAGGATAGATTCGGGTACCACTTCATACTGTCTGGCCGATAACTTTCAACGGCCTTCCGATTCTCGAAAGGCACAATAAGCTCCCTGAGACTTTGAAGAGTAGTCGGTCAAGGGAAGCGATTCGGAGACTTTTTAACTCGAGCTAAAAATTGACGAGTTTGTCATCCGCTCCACCTGAGCTTCCGAAGAATGGGAGGACGTAGGGTTAAGGTGATGGACAGATGTTGATTAAAGCCTTCATTTCCAGGAATTCTCGAAGCCAAATTGCGAATTACCAAAGATTAGAGGAAATAAAAGACAGCAATCGGTCAGGATGCTCGAAAACATTGTGCGATGCCAGCGTTAAATGTTGAGAGCAAAAAGGAATCGAAGCGAACCAACTCTTCATTTGATCACGACAACGAATCTAATAGCAACCTGCAACGCCACACTCCTTGTATGCTTTCCAGCACTATAGTGAATGGCTACAGCAAAACATTGCAAATTTGAGGAAGTAGAACAAAGAGATGTGCGACCAAACAGGGCACCTCGCAATTACACACAACTCTATGTCCCGAGGGTGCTCCAAGAGTATCCACAACGGCATATACTTTGTTTGTGTTTCTATATGGTTGCTTGTTGATTATTTTTGAATGGGTCAAAAAATTTGAATGTATGATGTCAAAAGTGCGCTGACGCTGAAGGAAATCATATTTAAGTGTAACAGATTTTCGCTCTTCTAAGGTAGTTGGATATATGCGATTACGGGTATTTTTGCAATACGTTTAAAATATTAGCATCGTACCACGGCTAGAGATTCATCTCTTCGAGATTCGTTTTTAGAGATCCCCCTTCTTACTCTTAGTTTCGGTCTCCTCTTTTTGGGGCTTTTTGTTTCGTCAAACTACAATAGACATCAGAGCATTGACCTCCGCTTCCCAAAACTATCTAAAATCTAAAAGCCCTCTAGCCGAAAGAACGAAACGAAAAACAACGATTCGGCTCACTACTACCGATCACTATATCAGATCACGAGCTGGTTGGAACAAGAGAAAGAAATTACTTAGAACGTATCGCGGTTGAGTTGCTGTTTATAGTGGACGCATTCCCTCAGCATCTCCTGAATATTGTCAAATGTCGACGAGGAATTCTTCATCGACTCAACCGTCCTGCAAGAAAATCCTTCCACCCAAATAGCAAATTATTGTCTCGGAATGTCTGCGTTTGCAAATATCAGTATTTTTAATTGTGATTACTATGAAAATCAAAAATTAACCCAAGCTGTAAGTCGTGCCCTTCCTGTTGCACGACCTGAAAGCTGAAATTAATCGTGAGCAAGACTTACGGTTGACTGATCTTTCGACGATCGCATAACTCTTATAGGATGGCATAAAATAGGTAATGACAGCCAGAAAGCAACGGTTTTTAAGCAGCAGTGAGCAAACACAGCTCACTTCTTAAATAGCAGAGAATACGAGAAAATACCTCTTACTTGACTTATCAAGAAATTGGACGAATTCTCTAAGAGTGCCAGTATCCAAAAGTTCCCCAAGGAATCCAATGTTCCAATATCATTTCTATTCAGTGTTTCTAACGACAGTGTCGAAAAAGAATCTAGTGACATCGAACAGTTCGTGCATTCCTGTCGAAAAAGGAATTCAGTGCTATTCAGAAATGATAATGGAATTCAGAAATAGAGCATCGGATTCCTTTTCCGAAAGGAATACATGAACTGTAAATGAAGAAGCTTTAAGTGAGCACTCCGTTTTTCAACGCATCATCATATAAGTTAGTTATATAAAGATCAACAGCTCGAATTGTAAAATGAATTGCACAGAAAAGGGAAATATGTCAACACGCAAAAAGCTGCTAACAGGAGCGCATTGTCGACATCGAAGCACGCACCCTGTAGACCTGCGTTCACTTCAAGCATCACGTATTTCCGATTAACCAGAATAGGCAATGATTTGCCCACATGCTCCTGAAATCCTGACCACTCGCAAACCAGCATCCGGCGACAACCAACTGTTACGATTTCAAACACCAATTAACACCTAACAGCAGCAAGTGATACCCCATTATTGTAATGTTGATGCAAGAAGGACACACACCGCTAGTGCTGTACACGTTGATGATTGGCAGATGGCATGTACTGGCAGAGTACTCTGAATCGGTATAAATGGAAAAAACAGCAAATGAAGCGAACTGCAGTGGCAGGGATAAACCAAAGGATATCTACTGACAGCGGAGAACGAAGGTTGCGCAGACTTCTCACTGCCACCTGGTTAACTTTATTTGCTTCAAAATGTCGAGAGAAGGCCATTGCCAGTAAAGATGTTGCTCTTATTGACTCACATGTTTTAGAGCTTTCACTCGTAACTTAATCTATGGCATTCACCATTAAAAACACAAAGCACTTGGACAAGCTTTCACAGCCGAACAACTGCACTGTTATATAAAAGATGCACACCACCAGCACCGAACGTTGGACAAAAAAAATGAACCTGCAGACGGTAAAGAGCCAACGAGGGATCGTGATCGACGATGTGTGCGCTTTCGGAGATTCGTTCCGCCACTGCAAAGCACCATCTTTTTCGACGGCTTCCCCACTCCTCAGCAAATTTCATCGTCAATATCTGAGTCATCAAAATTTTCCTCGGACACCGACGTCGTCTCGCCTATTCTTTTTCCGACCGACGAAATTACAATCTTGGAGTCCTATTCGACTCTATCTTTTCCCTCCGTTTTCAGGTCATTACGTTGTTTTTTCCTGTATTCTGTGATGATCCCCCAGTCAACGTATGTTTCGACATAAGGTGGTGCATTTTGCGGCAATAAAGAAATACAGAGGAATCACACAAATTTTCTTCAAGCTGTGTATCTTTCACAGAGGTTTGCACATCGGTTTAATATCCAAGACATACAATACCAGGAAGCGTTTCCTTTCCCTTCTTCCTTTTAATGCTTTGCAAAAACTGTATTGCCAATGCTCTGAGGGTCAGTTTTCCCGTCCGTCCACACCTCTGACTCAAGTGATCTACTGGTGTAATTGAGCAGTCTTCCTTCATAAGGATGGCATTCCACTCATAGAAATTTCAGAATATGGGATCACCAAACACTTCGTTTTTGAATTTTCTCCCACAGAAATGGGCTCCTGAATTTTTTGAATGCACATCGAACCATCTTTCAAAAAAATTCAATCCAAATCAAAATCAGGAAAGATCTCAAAGTTTTTGTATTGGACACTTCTCTACTTCGTTTCACTGCTAATAAAAACAGCAAAAAGAATCCCTCAAGTATTACGCGAAACAAACGATCACGATCACCCCGTTCATATGAGACTTTAAAAAGTTCTAAAGAAGGCTTACAAATTCGACAGCGGGCTTGCAACTCTTTCGATGCCATTTAGAGGTGGTGCGATGACCGAGAGTGAAATGCAACGTGTCAATATGTCGTTGTTTCTTGCCAAAACGGTGCATGCAACCGTTGTGTTCGTCTCAAGAAATGACCACACACGTTTAACATCCAGTGGCCTTGATGAGAAAATCTGTGAAAAATCCACTGAATATTGCAATGCTCACGTATCGTTTCAAAAGCTTTCAAAGTTCCGCACTGCATTGCAAAATTTACCTCACAAAACATTACTAAGTATGCTGTTGGTTAATTACTTCATGCAAGCATCATCCGCTCACTTTGTTAACAATATGAAGGCCATTAAACACGAACATCTCCCTCCATTCGGTGTGCGCATATTCCCCTTGAACTCTACACTTCCCGATTATTAAGGTGGTAAAAGCGTTTGATTTTTAGCGCTCTGAATATCCCCTCGAGAATTTTGGTTTGACTCGACATGATTTTACTTGGCTGGAAGCTAATACCACTGAGTGAACGAAGACGAACTGACAGCAAATAATCACGAGTTTTATCTTTAAAGTACGAGAAAAAAAACAACCTATGGACCTATACAATGCTACATCAACTTGCTAGGACTATATAATGTTCCAACTATATAAATATACAGCGCGGAAATACTTTTACACCGACATTAAATGACTGAACCTAAAGCGAACAATCATGGTGGCGAATATGTTTCGAATTCAGCTGGGCTATTCCCCCCTCAAAGATTCTCAACGCGACAAGACACCCGCTTCGAAGAAAGCCCAAACAAGGCATGGAAAAGCGCAGAACTCTACTTTATTTTCGTTTTAAACGGCAAGGAAAATTTATTCCTCTCACTGACTTCGGCATATTCATTTTTTCAATGTGAGTGGTGATGGTTCCAAGCCCACTAACATAAACGATGGTTGCAGAGGGAGTAATGGGTAAGGAAGGGAGTAGGGTATCGTCCTTTAGTACACGTTGAACGGAATGAACACAGATACGAGATCACGTTTCATAAAAACGTCACCTATATAAAGTCTGTCTGAGAGATGTGAACAAACGAGTACTTGATGAAGATCCGCAACTAATAACAACAACAACAACAACAAAACATACGTCTTCAAACAAGCAAAGGTGGAACATGCATAATCATGCGGACGCTTTATGCATATGCATAAAGCATTTGATCAAAAAGATGAACGACTCTGTCTACCGAACAAAATCCAGCGATCGCAAAAACGAAGTCCGTTATCGGGGAGTCTGTGGTCCGACCACAATAGTAGGCCTCGTGGCCCGACTACAAAGTAAGGGACCCGATGATTCAGCGACATGTGAACAAGAGTGTGCAAATTTCATGCGCATAAGTGATGGTATGTCTGCATGTTCTTGTGTGGACGAACGCATAAGCTTTGCATTCTGCGGGAGATTGAAGAGTTCGAGCAATTCGCATAAACACCAAATCTGAAGAGAGCTCGTCCTAGGTGTGATCGGTTTATTAAATCAGTGAGGGCGTCGTGAAGTGGTAACCGACCGTTCGAGTCAACTTTAACCACTTTAACGTCAACAGCTTGCACGGCTGGAAAATAAAAGTATAACACCTCTCTTGCAAACTACAATAAGACAGCGAATAACACTACATAGGAACGCGAAATGAAATATGCTTCAAATATAACATGCTATCGTTGCATATTTATATAGATTGAGCACTTTGGAGTTCAGCATCTAATTAAGGAACGGTTTTTGGAATGTAAGAGCTTGAGTGCTGAAATGAGGTGCGATCCCAAGTCCAATATTTGACACTAGTTTCTTGACTGCATACGGAAATTATCCAAAAATATTCAAAATTCTGGTCTTTATGACTTGTGCATCCGCCTCATAAGGTCGATCTAGACGAGACTGAAAACTTCCAGAAGAGAATGGAAAACTGCCGTCGATAAGTGTTTTCGTCGATTTTTGATGCTTCTTCGATTCTTGTTCCTCTTGGTCAGCCCTTTGCTTGTGTTTCACAACCGTTTCGAGTTTCTTCCCTAGTCAAAAAATCTAAGGAGACGATAGATTCATTTTAGACGGAAAGAGCGCTTTATTCAGCAAAAAATTTTCCAAGCAGAACATTGAATCCAGCAGTGAAGTCATGTGAAGTCTTCCTCGTAGGAATAAAACAAATCCGCGATATCTCGCAACCTGTCTCAAGTATGAGACTGCTCCCTGATATTGTTTTACAATTTTTCTTGACCCTACAAGTAACTTTTCAACCTTGCGCGTAAAAGAG
The DNA here is from genome assembly GCA_022844705.1 of Toxascaris leonina. NCBI lineage: Eukaryota > Metazoa > Nematoda > Chromadorea > Rhabditida > Ascarididae > Toxascaris > Toxascaris leonina. The sequence goes on from JAARMF010000250.1 coordinate 105,554, forward strand.
CTCTACCTTAGCGGGAAGTTGGTTAAACTAGAAAGGTGCGATCACCTACGTTCTATAGAAGACTGACGTTTGAAGGGAATGAAATTCGAAAGAAGCGCACCTATTTGATGGGCGAAGTATTGCGGTGCTGAAATTCACTGTTCCGAATTCTGTCTGCAATATCCACTCGCGACTACATTTAACGAAGTTTAATCGATATCCTCTCAGAAACACCTGTTCGTCACACCTGTGGAAGTCGGACCCATAGCGGCTCATCTCGCTGCAGTGCTACTGAGTTGATAGTGTGATGATGTAGGATGACAGAATATTCTAAAAGGTGCTGAAGTCATCAACGAGATTCCAAAGAGTGCGACTCTTCGGCATCAAGATAGTCAAGATGAAAGTTCCTGAAAAATTGAGGCTTTTAACATTGCCAACAAACTCGCTTTATCTACCTGAGCCAAATAGCGGCAAGACGATTTTTCTTCTAAGCATTCAACTGCTTTGCAAAAAAAAAATCACCTGATGCTCAAAAAAGTTCAGCTTTTTAATGCGAAATTTGGCGATGTGATCATAGGACTTAGAGAGGAGCAGATCTCGCGGATACAGCAGGGAAGAGGAGCTTTTAAAGAGTCGAAAAGGTCTACTTGTGTCATTTAATGCTTATCAAACAACATTTTCTCCCATAAAATCTTTTCCGTCTCAACGGCTAGACCAAACTAGCATCGTTCACGCATTCTCGCACTCATCCATTCCTATTTGTTTGTGCCTCGACTCGACGTGTTTTTTCCGACGTCAGTAAATCAGAAGCAAATGTGCAGCATTGGCAGTCTACTCACTTTAAATTTCCCGCACTTTCGTGACGGGACCTCTAGCATCGAATTTCACTGCACGTTAACGTTGGATTAAAGGTGTCAGTGCGAGAGCAGGAAGTGTTTTTTTTTTTTTTGTTCAACATGCTTAAGAGCGACGATGATGGTGAGCTAAGTTTGGGAGGTGGGTTCAGGTATGTTCTGATTTAATTTTAATGTTGTGAAGGGAGGAATGGATGATGTAGGAGTGGATATTGTTGTGCACGGGTCATTGTTGTGCGATTGCGATGATGATGTGTCTCCACTCGCTGCTAACAATATTTTTAGCACGACTAGATTCTCTTATCTTTGTCGTAATTGCTGATGCGCTCTAACGATAGGCAGCTGATTTTAGTTACCGTTGCTGATGTCACTTAATCAGTGATGTTCCACTTTGTTGTGGTCACGTCTTACTGAGGTTGTGCTTTCGAATAAACGAGCCTATAAAATTGTCCTTATTGCGGCCATAAATGAGGCGACGTGCGCATTTAATCACCCATCGGCGCAAATGATGAATTCACAATAACAGCGAGTCAATCGAATATGAGACCGTTCAAATGAGAAACCACTTAAGAAAGGAATGAAAAGAATTACACTCGCATGCAATAAATGACAACATCTAAGCAATCGGCTTTGAGCAGTTATAAAAAAAAGAAATTAAAGGTCAACCGGATTTTGGTTGTGATCGGATGACATGGAATTTATGCTGTATAAAACGTAATTTGTTCCACATGGATACGACACGATGTAGAAACCACTTGAAAGTTACGTTTCGCACTGCTAACTTCCTCGCTGTTTTCAACGAATATTGCATTGAGCGCGATGCAAACTGAGTGGATGGTAACTTGCCATCATAAAGAATGCTTGGAATAGCACGGTTGAATGCCAAAATTGATATGAAGAGATTTCCGAGCATTATTTCGAGACTGTTCCATAGAAACGATGAAAACGATCTGAAAACGATTTAGGAAGAGCAGTGGTGATGAATCGGCACTATATTTTTCGATCAACTCGATGTATATGGCGGCCAACCGATCACATTGAAGTGGAACATTCAACGGTCACTTAACGATATAAAACAAAAGCTTGCTTGGGATGCTGCAAACGTTTATATTGAAGGATACGTAGAATGCAATTTCCAATTTTCGATACTAGCGTTGAAATGTTTAAACATTGCTTTTGCCAGTTTAGATCGTTTTCCACAAAAACAAAGCGCTAATGAGTAACATTTGTTGACGGCAGCACTGTATTAAATTTATGTGTAGCGACGTTTTTGCAGCAGAACCATCGTTGTCACACGTGCGGCCACTCCAGTAAAGCTAGAAAATGAGTGCACAGTTCATAGTAATCGATCGACGATTTGTGAAGCGTTCTGTAAAAATTGAGGTCGTTTGCAGATTGCTTACACGGAATCTACAGTTTCTTGGAAATATCACATACGTTTAATGTGAATAGAAATGCTCGTAGGATGCTATCCTATCATGCATCACTAATTATATCGTGAACTACGGAACATTCCTCTCCTATTTTAAGTTGTGGTCGAGAATACAATTAATAATAATATTAACAATAATAATAGTAATAATAACAGTAATAATAATAACAATAATAGTAATAACAATAATGATGATAATAATGATAATAATAAATATCTTCATTTTAACAATAAACAAAGCATGGAGCAACACGTCCAATAGAATAATTATACACGAGAGCAACAACAATACAGGCGTAAGTATTTGCGGCAATATTTGCAGTCAAATGCTGAGGACGGACATTTTTGGGAATAATTTCCAGCACCTTGCGGGCGGAAGTTGTCTGTNATATCTTCATTTTAACAATAAACAAAGCATGGAGCAACACGTCCAATAGAATAATTATACACGAGAGCAACAACAATACAGGCGTAAGTATTTGCGGCAATATTTGCAGTCAAATGCTGAGGACGGACATTTTTGGGAATAATTTCCAGCACCTTGCGGGCGGAAGTTGTCTGTCTAAGGGGGTGATATTTAAGGGCAACAGTAGAAGGTTTCTTCGAGAGTGTTACATTTGCTGTTTTCGAAGCCTTGCGAAGTGACCTACTGAGCAGTTTGTGCCAGAGTATTTCGTTTAATGAGCAATCTAACCCTCTCGCTACTTTTTCATAGCACTTAACATTATAAAAACCTGCAGTAAGGAAACTTTGCTAAGCAACTGACGAGTGGCATTCTTCAAGATTTCAGTGTCAAGCCTCATCATATGCAAACGGCTGTATTCACGCACAGTGTTTAGTAAGGGTTTTCTCAAAATAGACAAGAAATTCGCTTCTTTGTGATCCTTAGTGATGCTTTCGCTTTCAATGCAGCAGCATTTAGAGAACTTTATGAGTTTTCTGTTTTTGTGATTTCATATGTTGTGATATCAACTTTATGAGAATTTAATGTTTCTGAAATATACCATTTGGTCCTAGAAACATTCCACCTGATTATTGGAACACGTGTGAAGTAGCAGTGTCACGGCGCTTCTTTTCGTCTTTCCAAAGAAAATAACTTCTTGCAAACACTGAGGATATTACCGGCATATCAGTTGTCACGACTGGGCATCAGCGCTGAGGTACGCACCTGTTAATCACCTTGTTACTTAATAATATTTTGTAACGCCTCTTCATGCTTAGTCAGCTCTCAGACTCGCCTTTCATTGTACTTTCGGATGTTATGCATTACGATCAGGCGATCACAGCAGCTTTAGTCACGAACAAAGTCAAAGGAAGCGACCGAACAGATAGGTCTGTTTTTAAGCCGATAGTTTCAAAACAGTTGTACCGAAGTTTGGCAACAATTCATGCTTTGCGATGGAGTCAGCGTTTCGCTCGGTATTAAGTCGAACACGTCGTTGTCGGGTGTTGACTGATCGTTGAAGTAAACAGGTCGTCGATTTAGACAAGGTTTCTGAAGTTTTTGGAACGTGTTCGGTGAGCGTTCAATAACTATGGGTAATTAAAGTCACTAACAATCAGAGAGAGGTGATGTACTGTGCAGCATGCGTTGATGGCCTCGAAAACCTCTCCTCTTTCCTGAGCTGCGAAACTAAATTTTCTAAACACCGAAATTCGACGGAAGCAAAATCCGTCAGCGCATAAAAAGTGATCGCGGGCCATTTCGCGATAAGAATGAAGGGACCGCACTTCTAGACTGTCACCATTTAACCATTATTGCGGTCTACAAGCATGATTGCTTTCCAGCCAATAATCGAAAGAAATGAGTCAGGTTTTTTCGTTGAGCCACTTTTCAAATAAAATAGTAATATCGGAGTGTTTAAATTTTTGGAGAACGTTAAGTTTTGGAAGCTGAGTTCAGTAAATCTACAGAAGGATACTCGTCATAGGCATCATATTACGTAAAGGTCACTGTTCGGCGAGTGACGAGTAGCTTCCTGGTGGTCATTCAACTATAGCACCTCGAACTCAACGAATTTGCGGCTCCGACCATTGCTGCTGTTGACTTTTCAACGCTTTAACCATTTGCATTGAAGTTTGCAGGATGTTGCAACACATTAGCAAAAGAGAGACCTTGTAGCCTAAGCGGAATTTTGTTGCTGAGGACCGGAACTTACTAGTCATGATATAGGCACACGTAAATTCTTGTCTAGGAAAATGATGAAAAATCGGCTGCGTCGAATTCATCGTTCAGGTTTGCGATCTCATATTTTTAGCTTGCGAACTCATCTCCGCGGAGCTTCCACTCTTCCTGAATTTTTGTTCCTTTGCTATCATTTTTCTGTTCTTGTTGTGACTTCAAATCAAAATAGCGCTGCGATTTGTCATCCTTTGCCGGAGGTGCATGTTTAGCATTGTTCATATAGAGGTATGCGTTTCATGCTGTTGATTCACCTCAACATAGGCAGTCTTTTGCGGTTTAGTCCTCACTGTGAGGGCATCTCAGATCGTCTTTAAAGCACGTCGAAGGGGTTTCAAAGCACGGAGATGCTTTGAAAGACGGGCTTGGAGAGCTGGAAACTAGCGCCGTGTCTTACTCCAATCGGTCGACTGATACGAGCCTTTCGTAATGCATGATGTTCTCCTTGCAATATATGTATCCAAAGGTGTCGTTTCTAGTAGTATAAAGTCTCGGCGTCAGCCATGATACCAGAATTGGAAAGCGGAAGAGAATGAGAGGGTAAATACCGGTTTCATTTCTTCAAGAACATTTTCGACATTCTCCTGTAGAAAGGTTTCAGCTCATTCGCAAAGTTGGATAGCGGTCGAGGTAGAACAAAAGATGAGCTCCTAATCTCGAAAAGAGTCTTTGCAAATGCAGCACTCATATAGAAAATAGGCAGTTCCGCATGGTGTTTGCAGCCAGGAAGCGTTCTAATAAACTTCGGGTTTGTGCTCTGCTATGATTTTTCATCAAAGAAACACTAGCTAGACGTTTTTTACTAGTGCCATTAGTAGCAGTCTTTATTCACAACTGAAGGAAGTTGCACGAAGGCAGTTAATGTGGAGGGACATCAACGACTTTGAAAGCTAATGTAAATTTACAGCTTTCTGAGAGGAAAGCAGAAAATTGCTTATAAGTGCTTGGGTTTTCATCTTTGAGGTAATTGCATCCGTACTACATTTGGGATTGCCTTGTCTTCTATTAGCTAAGGGAATGGTTTCTCCTTTCTCCTCTCCGTGGCTGAGTTAACGTGTGACGGAAATCTCAGTTATAGGCGTGTTATGACAAATGACGGTGAGCGATGAACTAAAAAGTTGTAATCTCGGAGGGGCTTCAAATGCTTGTCGGATTCCTGCATTTGGGAGGACATGAAGTGGTCGTGCGAGCATTTTTCGAAAATGATATTTAAGCGCACGGTGAATTTTCGCATTCGTCTTACCTATGGTTTTCCAATATTTTATGCTGTTCGGGAAAGGAATTCGTCGAGGAAAACGGCCTCCGATCCTGTCGAACAGTGAATGTTTCGCTGTATTACAAAATGAATATTTTAACTCACGGCCCACTTCGTTGATTTAGATGAAAGTTGCAGGATCGCTACGCAGGCTGTCTGTCTCCATCTGCAAGGCTCTTTTCCGAAAATCAGCCTCGTAACGCCGATCCCTTCGTCTTATGGGCCCTCTATTTCTCTTGCATAACCAATTCCATCAGCCATATAGGTGGTATGCAAATAATGGTGTTGCGGATTGTCGCCCTTGATAAAACATATATGTTCATCATGAGTAATATTGCACATTTTGTCGCTGGAAGCAGCTTTTATCTCGCATTTCAAATGAACTATGCCAAAGTGAATAAGATTTGCCAGTTGGACACCGCGGTGCTGTCTGAGGGATCCCTAAAGCAAAGTGTGTGCAGTTCTATTGTCACCATTTCTTATTAATTCTAGGTGGAGGGTTCGAGCTAACCAGGCGGCATCTATGTTAAACGAGGCACCTGCGCCACCATGTCACCTAATATTAATGAGGCCAGCAGTGAGATTGGTCTACAAGACGCAGTAGTCTACAACGTCCATACACTGCGACTACTTGTTAAATGCTGGGGCAGTAGGTGTTCAGACCCTCAAGGAGCCAGGACATCAGCAAGTTTCAGTGCTGAGGACTTTCGAGTATGAGGATGAAGTATGAGTTATGGTTGGAAAATTTTCGAATGTGATTGCTGAATGTTGGAAGCATGAAAATATCAGAGATGTTTAAAAAAAGTTTTCACTTCGTCGGCTAGGTTGGAGTATTCACAGCTTAGAGGTACTTGCGGACCTCATTTGTTTCCCATCTCCAAGAATTCTGCAAAAAGTGTTCTTGTTTTACGTTGTTGTATAAGGTAGGTATCGGCTTACTTGTCTTTTTAAGTGTTCTATAAAGGAGGCAGCTTATTTTTGTGCTGCCATGTTTTATATGCGCCATTAGACTACTCGGTCGTAAGAGAATGAGCGCCCGCATTTTTTAGAGCGATAATGGAAGTAATCGCAGACTAGAGTTTCAGTAGCCTCTGGAATATCCTTCTCTTATGTAAATTTAGAAGAATCCGTCTGATGAGGAAATCTATTTGCAAATTCGAAGAACTGGGCCCTAGACCCAAGCTTCTATCCAAACAGTGCAGGTGTGGACAAGCAGTGCTTTTGTTTGGACACGGGCCGAAACCGAACGTTATCAGGACAACCAAAGAAAGCGAACGAGTGCATCTTTGATATAAACAGCGAAGGTGGGCGTTGTTGAGGCAGCTTGTGAAGGAAGCTTTCTCTCAGAGTCACTGATGGGGCGTAAGCATGTAAGCGATGCGTTATCGACCACTGATCGCTAAGCGAGCGTAAAGTTCATTTGGTGCTAACTAATACTTGGGCTCGAACAAGCAAGTTCTGCCCTAGCTGTCAGTGTAACCGTCAACACGCACTTGCTTTCCACACAACAATAATGCTTCTGTTAGCAAAGCATTGTAACGTGCTTGCTGAATCAGATGGACGTTGCTTCACGAGAACATTGCATTGATCCCATGAAATATGTCAGTATTTAATGTTGTATGTAGTGCGTTGAGGATATGAGAACAATCATGTCCTATGCCTATTCTATAGCAGTGGAATTTGTGTGATGGGGGAATGAAGGCTGCAATTATGCATTGTATGTTTCGTGGCAATGATGGTAGTCTGAAAGACTCAGAGTCGTCGTTGGTGCTGAATATTTAGCATAATAGCATGATGGGATCACTACATTGTACAAATCCGCCGAACGATTGTCCTTGCTCGTCTGATGAGCTCAGTGGATGCTTTTCTGAGCAGCTGGAATTGTTGTTTTACAGTGAGTGGTAGCATCTCAAGATAACCCTTATAAAAGAATGCGAGTTAACAAGCAGAATAGTACCCATAGAACCATAGAATTGTCAACAGTTAGAGCAGATCAACTTCTCGTCATGAATCTGACACTCTGCAAATGTCTAATTACAAATTGGCCCCACGAAATGTGGTGAAAGAAAAGATCTTAAAGTCAGTGCTAGACTCGCTGGAATCGTACCTGTGTAGTGCTTCACCTTCGCTTTTAAGAAAGCTAAGTGGCGAAGAGGGAGAGGAGGGAGTAAGAGTTAGCCGTAATTTGGAAATATCCAGGAAATGGTTTGCAGTAAGGCAGTGGAGAAGCGCAAGAAGGAATAAGAAATTGTGGCGCCAGCATTCCACCACTGGCACTGTTGAGAGGCTTTCAGGCAAAAATGATTACGAGACGTCCTGTTTTCGGCGTCTTTTTCGTTTCGCTTCAAATTCAATCTCTAATTTCCATCAATTTTATGGCCTTCAGTTCTTACGTGCCGTAACACATCTTCACCGGTATGTTTTTACTGTCATGCATCCTCGAGTGTTAAGAGTTCAATTGTCAAAAATTCGAAATGCAGTAAAGCCTTTTTAAATGCCGTGCCGGAAGAATGGATTCCATATCGCTGTTTACGTGGTCTTTGCGTTTATCAACGGAAGTTGTTCTTGCTGGGCCTTTTAATTTTTGACATTTTCTTGTCTCCTATTTTTAACGATCTGGAAATCGATACACGTTCTCAAATCGTTTAGACATAATTCTGTGGCATCAGAATGTTGCAATTTGAAATGACCCTCATAGTGGCTTATTGTTGAAGTGACCCTCTGACTTCATCCAAAGTTAGCCACAGACAACGTCTACCGAAAACTGTAGCGTGTGATGCTTATGTGTGATTGTGGCTGATTATCTTGGTACGCGTAAAATGCTATCTTATTTCTTAACTTCATCATAGAGATTATCAGAAACTTAATGTCTTTCTTTCGTAACCATCAGAAATGAGTCAACATTAATTCTATATATAATAGTTTTTGATAAAGAAAAATGCTCAATTTATCGAGTTTCACTTCGTTAATGGCCGAAGTCAAGTTATTAAGAACGACATTCACGGTGTGGGCGTAACTTCAAGCGTCATGCTTTTTTGAGTTGATGGATATTCGTGGAATATCTGTGGAAGATGTGTTTATC
>JAARMF010000251.1:0-74114 GCA_022844705.1 Toxascaris leonina
ATACTAATAATATGTATTACGACTGCCTGTTGTTATAAACCCTGGGATACGCCAAATCAGGTATAGATGTTTTTACTGACGTTTCGGCTCACTGAGCCATAAACATAGTAACAACCCTATATTACAACCCATTATATATGTAGATATCTATACATAAATATATACCCATGTGTGCGAAAGATTATACGGTAGTGGGGGACAAAAGTTACGGAAATAATTGGAGAATTTAGAGGAAAGAAACAAACAAAACAGAAAGAAGAAGAAAGAAAGAAAGAAAAAAGAAAAAAATCTGAGACAAAAGGGGGATGAAGATGTAGGGGCGTGGAAAAGATTATGTAGTGAGGACATTTCCACACATCCGTTTATGGAGGGGTTCAAAAAGTTAATGAGACGCGCCCCCCTAGTTTTGCGAAGAAGCGCGCGATTCCCTCGAGCGAGAACTTTAATAATTATGTTCACGTCGCCATCGAAATCAGCCGATGCCGACGTTACCTCTTCACAAATATCGCAGCTTCACACACTGCCTTCCACTCTATTCGATCTCACAACCCACTAGATATTGAACGAAAAATCTCGTGTATATCTTCCATTCCTTGTATATCTCTCAACCAAACTACCAAATGTAATTTTATTCTTAAACTTGACAGTCTTTACTCACGTGCCTTTGGTTGCAATACCAATACCTCCACTCACATATCCACCCCTTCATGTTCTGGATCTAGTAACTCCGTCCGTGTCACCAGTGTTGATAACGAACAGGTGGACGATAGTGCTGCCTCACTTCTTTCCTTGGGGCCCTCCCTTGCTCCCGCGGTCAACCTCAACAAGGCAGTTGCATGTAATATACGAGGCAATTTTGTTTGTTCATTTTTCATTCTTAGATATTTCCATGATGCCTCTCGAACTGTGCCAACAGCGGTACAGGCTCTTGCACGTTCTGCGCCCTTCTCCTCTCTTAAAATCGCCCTCCCATCCACCATTAACCACTTAGAGCCAGTCTTTGTCTCCTATCTCCGAGATGTTAATGCCCTACTCAACAAACACGTTCGCTCGCGTTTCACAGGCAACCTTGAGCGTGAACAACCGCCTTCTCCTTTTTAGCATATTATACTTCTTCGAAAAGGAGGCGGCATTTAAATCTACAGCTAATTCTTGGAATCTCTTTTAACAAAACATCCGCTCCCCCCCCCATATCTAATGAGAAGACGCATGCGAAATTTTCCTTTTTGCGCACAGGGCATCAGAAAACATATGCTAACAAGCTCGCCAAGCCTTTAGATGTTGCCGAACGACGTAGAAGAATTGCGTGAAAGCAATCGGGCTCCTTGAGAAGCATAAGATATTTCAATTCACTAGATAATTTATTGCACAACTCGCACTGTTGGGTCGTTTAATTATAAAGGCGCCAAGTGTGGATTGCAGAAGGTTGCTTCCTCACAACTTCTGCTAATTATTCTAGGTTATTCCTGGGATGACGACTTTGACGTAGCATCCTTCCTCAGTGCTTGCCACAGAAGATTGAAGAACATCTGTTAGTGCCTTCCGATGTGCTATATGTGGACGGTTGGCAAATCAAAAGCTTTTGTTGTTCTTCAAGTGTGGAATGCTTGTGATGATGCTGTCATCTTTGTAAAGATTTCCATTGTATAACGCTTCAGCTGTAACAGTTTAAGACCTTCATTTACGAAATAATGTGGTCAGTGAAAAACAGGAAGGCTGCAAACTGGTGTACATAGTACGAGTAGAAAGTATTACTTTAGACTAATTTATGCAAGGGTACTTGAGTAGCCTGTGAAACAGTGGTGGAAATAGTGGAAACCAACTCGTCATGAAACGAACCCTTTTTTTACGACAGAGAGTGATCGGTTCGCTGATTTGTTTGATTTTCTTCGAGGGAATTCCTAACACCTATGATTTCGAGAGTGAAAGTGCAGACGATGATAATGATCAAAGGGCGATAACAGCGAAATGGATGAAGCGATCCAAAAGATTCGAGAGATGAATTGATCCATGTGGTCAACAAGACGGTGATCTGTGAGCTACGAGAGATCATGACCGACTGGATCGACAATTCGACAATGTCGTTGAAGTTTCATTGCATGTCATATGAAGAGCAGCCGTACCGAGCTTGTACAGTGAACTATATTTCGACTGGAGAAACCCATCCCACCCAGTGATTTTTATAAGCGTGGAAGATGCAATTGCTCTGGCACTATAGCAGCTCAGCGCTGCCAGAGAGCACAAGAATGATGGAGGCAGTGCTTGAAGAGCTCGAGCTCGATAGTACGTCTAAGAAAATCTTCCGAAAGGATAAGCAACGAAATGCAGTAAGTATTGGTTAGCTGTTGAAGAATTCTGTTGAATTCAGTAGCGGTTACATGCGTCCCTCGTGCGATCCCCGACGTGTTGCATGTGCTGTGCGAGAACAGGGAGGCAGACCTATCCAGCACAAAGGTATCGTTAACATGTTATCATCAAGCACGGCGACGTTATCTGAAAACAGCCGCAGGGTGGATGGGGGTATGGGAAGGGATCTGAGAGAAGAGAATTGAACCGTCAGCTCTTGTCTCCGAATCATCGCCCTAATGCTGGAGAAGGTTCTATACAGTGCTTTAAAAGATGTACAAAATCTGGTCAGTTTTGGGCACGAGGTAGTGCAAGCAAAATTCCTAAACTCCATGTTTTATTCCCGGAAAATTTTGGAAGCGTTTCTGGCGAACAGGGCGATCATTAATGTTGGAGATTTCAACTTAGATCCTTCTGATACAAACAGGTCGGTGGTTTGTTTGTGCCTCGTCTTAAATGAATAAGTTAGGCGAAGATGATCAGGATAGAAAAAAAAGGATAAAAATGCGATTTGTTTGCAGACCTCTTTTAAGAGCATTCCTGAGCGATTGCGTCGATTTGTAGGAAATGCCTGCTCGGTATAATAGACACTCATGTTTCTTAAATGTGTGCAGTCTTCTGATTGCAAAGGTTGTTCGCGGATTTGCGAATAAAATTTCGCCGACTTCAGATGGAACTCCTTTATTATTCATAAAGCTGGTAGCACATAAATCCTGCTTCTGTTCAGAACCACCTCCTTGCCCAGCAGCACCTCATGCCGCTCCCGCCCTCTGTGGAACTGCGCTTTCGCTTTACTCTTGTTCAAAAAGATCCTGTTGTTTACGTGAACAAAACAGCGCCCTCTCACTTTCACTCTTCCTGTTTGCAGGGCTTTGAGACATCATTCAAGATGCTTTGTTGGAAAACGTCACACTGATTAGTCTATTAAATCTTGCGAATAAATTCTTGCCATGCAGCCGGTTGCGATACTGAATTTGGAAGTTCAACTCGATATTGTTTGCTCTGGTTACGCCAAGGCTTTTGATGCCAGTTGTCATGAAAAATTGCAGCTGACATTAAACAGGTTGTTGACTTCTAGATGAAATGAAGTGCGGTTTTTATAAAGTCGAACATTCGAAGTAGGAATCCGGTGTAGCTTCTTGGCGGCTTATTCAAATTATAACAGTTTGATTGAGAGGAGTGCATTGGGCTCGAATTTTCTTGCTGCATATAGATCGTATTATAAATGATGTTTGGGGCAATATACGGAGCAGCATCGGCATCTTTGCAGTCAGCCTTAAAATTTATCAACCACTGAGGGATCCTGGCTATGGGTTTCACTTGATCCTTTGGAAGGTTGGTCGAATTGGTAGCAATTCAGCGTTATCCATGGTAAATGCCGTCTCATGCACATTAACCCCTCATATGAGTACGTCCTCAAGCTGAGTGATCTGAGGTCAGTTTGCGATTGATCACGCACATGACCTTCGTGCTATAATTGATTCCAGTTTCGCGCACTACGTCTTCATTTCCGAAAAAAAATTCAGCCACAACTGCGAACTGCATCCTTCGCATTTTGCAACATAGATTCGCGGTCACTATCGTCACCTTTCCTTGCATACTGTCAACCCGTTCTCGAACACTGCATTCCTGTGTGATCTGCTTATACCGCTGCTGATATTTTATCGCCTAGTGATGTCTGAGAGATATCTTGGACTATTTCGTTGAACGCTGTGTTGGCTCTGATTTGCCGACTTTCTTTCCCTGGCAAAAATTTTCAAGTCGAAATCATCGGAACATCGCAGGCATGAATTCTGCTCGTTCGTCTGTTTGAAGATAGTGCGTGATTCCTTTGGAATCTCACTTAGCGCAATCTTTTATAAACCTCCTGAACCTAAATGATGTGAAATTGAGTTTCAAATGACCAGGAAAACGTATATTGCAAATAATGTTTTGAATAGCTTTCATTATTGCGTAGTGCTTATGTGGAATATTCGTGCTGAAATAAAGTGAAAGCCGATAGTGATTGGAGTTTCATGAGCGGCCGTGATCGTTTTTATGAAGAGCCCATCCTTTGAATGTTTCTACTGCTCGCATGATGATTATTCTGCAGTCTTTTCTTATGCTTTCCACCCGAAATTTCTTCATACAGTTTGTATATTAGCCATTGAATATGCATCTATGTTCCCTATTCGTTTATTGCCCATTATGTTCTTATGCTTTGCACGTTCACCTATGAATATATTTTCGACATGTAAGACACTGATTAAATAAATAAATTGTGGATCTTTAGCATGTCTGAACGTTTTTTCTAGCGCTTGTTTATTAATCTTACAGATTAAGCAGGAGCGAAGACGTTATCTAGTAGAGAGGCAACGTTGTTATTTGAGGTATAAGAAACTCAGAATGCTGATCGAAAAAATGTGAATAGCTGACCACCTCCATAGAAAAGTTGGCTGGAATTAAAGTGTTAACTCTGAACTCCATGAATTCAATAACAAGTCAAAGAAGTCATTCCAGAGCAGTTGCTGCTATGAGTACTTTAATGAGTAAAAGGGTGTTGTGAGCAATTATCCCTTTCTGTCTGCCCCATCAGGCGATATCAAACGTTATTTTGACCGTGGGTTGCAGGCATCCAGAAAGATGCACTAGTACAGCATTACCATCATAGCTGGAAGCAACTTAAAATATTAAACAAAAATTCAAAGAGCGAGTCAAATATAAAAAAACAGCTGTCGAGTTGAGCTCCCTATACAAAGAGAGGAATGTCAAAAACGTTTAGTAAATTCTCACTTGTAGGAGAACATCAACGTCGCATATCGAGGATAACTATCTTAGCGTGCTTTTTGAAAACCTGGCCTGAACGTAATGCATATACGGGTGAGCTCAATTTCTTTCGGTCCGGCTCTGTCTACGTTAAACTTTATTGGAATTGGGAAAAAGCGATTAATTTTCCAACTCTTAGCATTGTGGCAAATGGATTTCGTTAGGTGAAAGACCATGACGTGCTAGGTCTAACGAGGAAATGTGCAATTGCAGACGTCCATAACACATATTTGCCGGAAGTACGTTTATCGTTGGATATCATGCAGCGTATTGTAAAAAATAAGGAAATTTTCGAGTGGTAAATTTGTTGCCAGCGCTACATTTTGCGTTCCCAACCCAGAGTGGTGAAGTGTAGAGTAGTTTAACTGGGGCATTTTCAATCGACGTTGAAATTTGCTGCTATTCTAATGCATTCAATTCATTTTGCACTCGATCTTTTAAGTTCGTCAAAATGGAGGTAAGTGGGAAATGAAAACGCTTTATGCAGCGTTTTTGTTGCATAAGCATGACCGATTGGTGCTCAATGTATGAATGAGCACTTTTTATGTCCCTTGCGATCTTTTTTTTGCAATTACTGCGGTCGAAACGCATCTCATATACGCCGCGTCTTCCCTTAAATCAGATGTACGATGGAAACCAGGTTCTTTCAACGGATAGTGTCGCATAATGACGAAAACCTGAGTTGCAGACGAGTATTTCCGCGCACACTGACTGAAACGACAAACGAGCTAGCGATCAATCGGAACATTTTTCTTTGGAAAAATTTCTAAGCGGAAAGGAACAATAACGAAATCAACGATCGGCCCGGGAGATTCCCGTTGAAAATACCAACGAATCTGAACAGGAGACAAAATTCGCTCACTCCTATAGAGAACAAAATAATAAACAATAATCTCTAAATGATCTTTGGCTAGGTTGCCAGCCTAAGAACGAATGAAGTTTGGAGGTATGATTAATTATGCAAAATCTGATTGCAAAATGATCGATGGTAATCAGTTGAACTGCTTTACTGATTCGGTAGTGCACGCATAATAACAATTATTAATCAGCTAATACAAAGCCTTAAAATATAATGAATAACTGCACAACAACTCGATTTCGGTTCAACCAATCACGCAAACTTGTGTGATGATCGCACAATCAAGTTCAGCTTGCTAGATGGGGCATTATTAGACATGTAAGGTATTTGTTGATACAATCAAGGATATTTTGACATGTCGAAAGCTAGTTCAGTACACAGATTACTGGACAGCCGAGGATTGGAAGAAGCCCTCAAGGTTTCGGATTGTTTTCAAAACCCCTGCAAATAAAAAACGTTCCACGTAGACGACATCACTCTGGTGGATCCTGTTCCTTTATCCGAACATTCCAACTTAAGATTCGCCAGACGATTACTCACACAAGTCTAACAAGCTCTCCGAAGCTAGGTTAGCCTCGCTCGCTTTTGGATTTGGATTTCTTCCGGCTGTGTCGATTTTTTCCGAGCACGACATTACTAACTCAAACTATATCAATTTAAGTCAAAATAACTGGGCGCCTGCACAGGCACGTTGCACTTTACATTCAGAGCTCAACAGCGTAGATGCCTTGCTTGTTGTGCAAAAGATGGGCATTGTGTCGTTCCCATTTGCCCATATCTTTTGCTATCGCCATTATCGAAAAGAATGTGATGAAACGCCGGCTCAACATTCACTGAGAAATTGAAGAGAAAAACTGAGAAACTCACTAAGAAAAACTCGGCAACTCCAATGATCGAGTGGACAGATGAGGTAGTTTTTTATTGTAATAACTTTCGCAACAATGTTGCAATTTTTTTTCGACTTCTTTTTATCTTGGCTGTTCAAATTAGAAGAAACTAATTTATTAGGTGTGCATTAGTGCAAACCTGTTCGGGATGAAAAATTTGAAGAAACGATTGGTTATTTTTGTTCTGCATTAACTTATTCCTCCATGTGATTACGGGTTGCTGGCAAAAAGTACCCAAAATCACATGTAATCACACCCTATCCTCAGTAATTTTAGAAATTGGCGTACAACATCATATGGTTCGGTTTAGAAGTGCATTTGTGTCACCACTAGCGACAGCGGAAGAGCAGAATCGCTTTACGAATCCAGCAGAAAGCTGCAACTTGCTTCGAAATATGTGGGAGAGGTGATATTGCTTAATTAGCATAATTATAAAAATATATCAATCATCACTTGTCGCCTTGCATAAACCTCCTTCAGAGACGACAAAACAATGTTTCGACGTGCTGAAGAAGCATAGCAAAAAGGTTGTTCAAATGTTGTGACTCAAACGTCTCGAACCTTACACGAATAATGACGGCATCAGTTGCGTACGGTGTTTGCGTTCTATCCTATTCCGCTATTCACCTAATTTGAAATGAGCTGAACGAAATCCATCAATTGATTGTGTCTGTGATTTAAGACGCTCTAGTTGACATTCTAATAATGATGGAACAATAATGTCTCCATTGCACAGCGCTCCATCTCGCGTTTTACTTCATCTAGATGTGATGTAAAAGAAAGCGTATTATCGCCTACTTATGTAGAGGAAAGAAAAACGCGCATAACTGATGAACAACGGGTAACATTTATTTCGCATATGCATGGAGCTTCGCTGACATGGTTTATGAGAAACACTCTCGCTCATCGTTATAAACGACCGCCTAGGAACGTGGAGGAAGAGGAAGAATGGAGGAAAGGATTTGTGCAGGATGGAGGATGCAGGAAGGGGGAGGGGAGTAGGGGGCAGTTACTCTTAGCCACGAATGTCTTTGACGGATAGCGAAAATAAAATATGAGCAGCAATTCAAGCCGAGTGCTTCGAAGGCGACAAGTTTAAGAACTGCTCATTGTTGATCTTCACCACGTAGAATTAGCGAAACAGCACATTTTTCAGTTATAACAATTGAGCCCACAAAAAGTGGTAGCTGCACCCTATACTCACAGTTTGGAATGGGAAAAATGAGAGAATCTGACAATTAATAAGGAGCGCCTACTTAAAATGTGGAAGTGAATCATCATACTTCATTGATCGAGAACTAAACATTGCCGAAGGCTTGTAACGCACCCAATTCTATAGTTTTCGGCTTGATTATCGCTCAATTCTTTTCGGACTCACAAAATTAGCTTTATTCCTATTCGCTTCGTCTAAATGAATTTTCATTGTTTCATCCAGAATTTCCTCACCCAAACGAACTGCTTCGAGGTTTCTGTTTACGTTCTCTTTGGAGGTTTTTGAAAAATGGTCATACTGGCAGCTGCTTCTGAGTAAGAATGTTCGTAGATAACGTGCGTGAGGACACAATGTGTAAAGCTTTTGTCTGATTCGTTTTCTTTTTCTGCAAGAGATGTTTGAAGACGTTGGTATAGTGGATGTTTCATTGCAATGTGCATAGATGCTGCTAGTCAATATGATAGATTGCAGTCTTTCGAAAGAGGTCACCGCTACCAAGTTTAACTGTGTTCAGATTGTTGGTTGCCTTACGGAAAATTTCACCTCTGAATGTCTCTTTTAAGAAACTTTACCATAGGCGGAATCCTTCATGGATCATGAATAAGAATCTAGAGATCGTCGCGGAATGTCTGTCTTATCGTTGATTTCTTCAAATGAGAACTTTTTGGGCTTAGATCATGACCACCTTGATACTACTTCCAAGACTACGAACACTGCAACTGTTTGCAGTTCCTTATGACGACGATCTTCAAGTCCCAAATGAAAGCTCTGAATAGAAGTGACTAACTATTTCGACCTTTCCCCAGCAACCCGCAAATCTTCGCATTCATATCTCAATCATACCAACCGAGACAGAAAATTTGCGGAATTCCGGCCCTCTACACATGTAGGCCTGGCATGTCCAATCATACGCCGAACAATAGAATTCAATAGAATTCGCCACATAGGATACTTATACTCACACTCGTTTGTTAGAGTTATGGCTCCGCTCAGAGTTACTAGGGTTGCTGTTTGAGGTTTTCGACCGACAAACTATGCGTACAGAACAACACCCAGAGCTGCAAACAGCGAAAGCGCCTAAAATTCTATCACTACATCTTTATAACGCAACTATCCGTGTATGATAGTAACATCTTGCCTAGGATCCAAGATTGTGAATGGTCAAATGTCACAGAAAACATGGATCCGTTAAATGGATTTTAAATTTTATTTTGTTTTAATGATCTCAAAAGCAAGCATCGATAACGAGTGTAGACGCCAACGAAATGTACAAATTTACAGAGGCAAATCCGGCACATTTGTTGGGAATTTCGAGGAGGTAAAAAAGGGGCTCCATAAATGGCAGGATAATATCAACAATAATGAAAAAGATGAACGTCAACAACGATGAACGGTGAAAAAGCTGTGCAGAGTCAGCACTTCATCGACAAAGACTAATACAACCACACACGCATAAAAACAAACAAGTGCACAACCCTTTAGAAAAGCACCTTTGAAAATATCAGAGAATAACTACTGCTGAAAGATGAAAAAAAAGAGTGAACAAATCGCCCTGATTGGCACAAACAGTAGTTATTTTTCATTCGATGATTACCGTAAAATAAAACTCCTCTATGAAATCAATGGATAAAAATATGCAATTATTATTATATACAATAAAAGCCACGAATATAAGTGCACATTTTTCATCCATAAAGAATATAAGAATCGCCAATATGAAAATAAGAAAAAATAAGAAATCAAAAGTGCGATGGAGGGAGTTGGCTGCGATATGAAACAATCTAACTGGTCCGATTCGAACTCATGCGGTGGTACAACCCCACCTACGACAAAATCACCAACTGCTGTTTCGCTTTTTTGAAGAAAATCATATGCGTTCAACACAAACGAATATATTTCTTCTCGTATTATTAGTGTGTTCCCGCCCAAATCATTCTGTCAACGTTTTCCAGATGTGTGATATTATGGATAATCCCTTTCTTCAACTTCTCCTGTCTATCCTAGTATCAATAACAACTCTGGTAGTGAAAAAATCAACTGGCCAAAATGAGAAAATGATCAGGTAGAGGAGGGGTTACAGCTTATCATGATCGTGTCGTTAGAAATTTGTCTAATGAAGCACAGTCCATTTATGAAGAACAGAAGCGCCAACCGTAAACGCAATGCAGCCGACCTAGCTTTCGAGGAATTCAAGGCATCCACGTGAAATTTTTTAATCGGTGCGAGCTATAGTCGATGAACAAGAGGATTCTGGCGTAAGACCCGACAGGTTCAAAGCCATTAGCGTCTATGGCCACAACGAACATCCTCAGAGGTCATGGTAAGTGAAAGCCTCATTGTGAGGCAAACAATCGAGGCCCAAACGACCAGTAGGAAAGCTTAGCAGCTGTGGTCGGAGCTGATCACATGCGTCGTGAACATGTACTTGTCACCACAAGCATGTCCACACAGATTGCACTTCCACGGGTCGGAATCTGAGTGAAGTCCCTTGTGCAACAAATACAGCGTTTGATCGAGGAAGATCATCCCACAATGCAGGCATTCCTGAAAAACATTTCGAGTACTTCCAGCATGTAGGACCAGATCATGTTACAGGAGTGTTTCCTTCTAAGAAATCCGACATTATAGCTCAGCACTGATCTATTCAGTGGACCTGTTCTCGAGAATCATCCCACAATCAGCTTCGCTTTCTTAAACAATGTAACAAACGGTAACGGACGACAGCATCAGTGTTCAACAGTTCAACAATATTAACAGACGTAAATGACAAGTGTTCTTATTTCTTCACTTTTGCACCATTCGAACGTATGCATCATAAAACAATGCAGAACTTCCGAAGAAGCTTAACTTATTTTGATTTGAAAAGAACAAAAGCTTGTAGGTTTTCAAGCGAAAAGCCACTGACCTGCTGCTCCTTGTCGCAAGTTTCGCCGTCCACTGCACTGCTTCCACTGTCCACTGAGGGTGAGTGCGACTGCTCTTCGGTGTTCTCACTCCCACTATTTCCTTCACGTGTCCACAGTTGCATCGCAGCTTCCGCTTTAACATCCTGAAACATAACAACGTGTCCAAATTTTAATTAATGCAGCGTCCAACGTCAGGCTGCATTTGAATCACAACTCTATGCTAGCAGGGGTTTCCCTCGTAAGAGCTAAACATCCCGAAGAAAACTGATTCGAGATGACGACAAAACTCATAACATTGGCCGTGCTTCATGTTTTCGAGTTTAAGGAGCGATCAGGTGTGAAGAACAGCTTCCATATCAGACCGCCATACAGAAAACTTTCGTTTCCTCTGTATCCCGGTGCTGAGAAAATACTGC
The DNA here is from genome assembly GCA_022844705.1 of Toxascaris leonina. NCBI lineage: Eukaryota > Metazoa > Nematoda > Chromadorea > Rhabditida > Ascarididae > Toxascaris > Toxascaris leonina. The sequence continues at coordinate 11,433 of JAARMF010000251.1, forward strand.
TAAAAAATTTGTAGAAGCATCCTATCTCGCTAGTTTTATTTCCTGATTGTTGGTGCAATATGCTCATAAGGTATTCTGTACTATGTAAGCAGTAAGACTGGTAGGGTCAAGACAGAAGATAATGGTGAGTGAAAGTGGCCATGGTACCTCAGTCGTGTGTCACTCATACAGAAATGTGGAAATCGCGGGCTTGTCCGCCGCGTCTAAAGAAAAACTTCCACTGCTTATAAGACAACAGTTACCATCTCAGTGTGCGACAGAGTAAAACAGTTTACCGCAATGTACGATGTTGACCAACAACTTTTAAGAAACCGTTTCACGACAAATGGTTACCCTCAGCCCTTATTTTGGTGCACTGCTAGAAGCACAATAGTAGGCAACTGGCAATGACTTTTAGTAATATGAGAGTTGCCCTGTACATCTGAAAGAAGCAGAATGGCGAGACCGTGAAAATTTCTTGGTCGCACCAAAACACCTGCTACATTACTTCCCAACGGCTTGCCCGAGCTTTGGCCAGCATCCACTAGCCAAAAATGCACAGCAATGTTTACGCGTTGGGAACTACAACGGTCGCCCATGAAACTACATTATATCCACCAAGTTTAGCAACCCCCGATTCGACTATTCTCTAGCTCAATGCTTTTGCAAGGGAATCGCGCAAAAGAAGCAAAGTATACAAAAATCCGCTGAAGGAAATAGCGTCGGATGCCGACAAGCACAAAACGATTAAAAGTCACCGTAAAAAAGGAGGGTATCGCAGTGTTTGACAATGACATGAGCAGCTCCTCGTTGGATACAGTGTAGGGACTCTGAAAAAGAAAAACCATAAAACAGAGCTTTTTTTTAAAAACAGTAGTCGCCCAACCATCAAAAATTGGTCTGAAAGTGTTAATAAAAACCTTAAAGAGGACTACTGAATACTGCTTCCTATTGACGCCATCGATTCATGCCCAATAATGAACGAAAAGGAATTAGAAAGAAATGATTTGCGCAAAATAATCGTTACGTCAGCACACCTCTATTCGGCAAATCGCTCGTAAACAAAAACAGATGATACATCATCTCTTTTCATTCAGACCATCGCTCAGTTGTGCAGATTTTATGGTAAATTCGGTTGTCTATGGAATTGCAAAATTTTGCATGTTTGATTTTGTTTGATTTTCCAAAAAAAAAAAAAAAAATAAACAAAACCTATGTTTGATTTTCCAACGTGAAAAGTTGACAGTTTCTAATAAACAAACACTTATAACTTACTTGATCGCAATCGTAACAACCAGCATTCTTGTCGGTGCCCATCGCAAGGGTATCCTGCTGGATCATCTTTAGTTGTTGATGAATAGCCGCTGAGATATTCTGTGCAACACTGAAACTGCGGGGCATGCTGGCACGACGTTTCTTCGCTACCGGTGCCGTCAGTGTATTCTCACTCTTCACTGCGTTGACTGATGCAGACGGTACAACCACTACACCAGAGGTCTAAAATATTACGTTTAGAGAAAATTACGAAATACCTTAGAAAAAACAAGATTTTCGATATATAAAATAGCTGACCACAAAATTCATCGCATTTTCCAATAGTTGAATTATTAAGCAACAATTTCATTACCCCCACCGCGGTTTCCAAACTTTGTCGGCACATGACTAAGATCACTAATTGCACTCGGTTGCGCAGAAAATGCATAGTACTATTCTGGTATTGGAACGCTTCAACAGCAGGAGTTATGCCGCAGAGGAAGCTTTGCCTTCCTTCATAGTGAACAACAGTCATTGTGGTGGCTTCAAGCGGAAATACCTCATGGCGGAAATGGCTGGCTTAGAATATTCATGAACGTTATTCTCAATGTTACGCTGTGAAGCGTGTAACTTCAATAAATCATTACCATTGAGAATTCAAACGCAAAAAGGACTTCAGAACCAATCCTACATCAATAATCAACACCTAAATCGTCAGCAAGTTCCCAATGAATCGCTTCTCGTCATCTAACTGACCCGGACGTTTGAAACTGATTCGCTTAAGGAACCCTTTTGCATGCCTTACCTCATATTTTGAGAGGCTAAAACGAAGGCACTAAATACTTGCCCTCTTTGACTGCCTCAGCCCCTTCGACAAAAATTTTGTAACCGCGTGATATTTTGGCATTTTTCAATAACAGCCCCAACTTATGCTGCTTAGCAAACCGTTCGTGAAGAAAAGCCCGAAAACTGCACCCTCAAAGCATCTTGTTTGCAGCTTGAAATATTTTTAGATCTGAGAATATACTTCTATTACGAACAGTGGAAAACGACGCAAGCCGCCTGAAGCTCCTATAAATAAACATCGATAAAATGAAAGAGTAGAAACGAACATCGCCTTCGTCATGTTTGGTTTGATAGTGTAGTAGAAGACGTCTCGAATTGGCAAACAGAAGCGAGCAACGCTTGCAAGACGCTGGAGATGATGGTGCTATGGCATGCGCCTCATCTAGATGTGTTCGAAGACCGGCGTGCTGAGTGAACTGTTGTTGACACATAGCCACAGGACAGTCAAAATCCGCTCCGGTCTTGATGTGAGTCATCGAGTGCTCTTGCATCTTAATTTCAATAGTTTTCTTACTGCAAGTTTTATGCATCTTTCTCATCCACAAAACTATGGAATGGGACTACCATGTCTTTGTGTCGATCTGTAGGTCTGCTTGCCTGTCCACTTTGCAGTTTCTAGTGAAACAGAACTCTCCGTGAAGAAGATTATTGCTTCTCCGTAAGAAGTTTTCAGAAAAGCATTCAGATATCCAACCGTTCATTCTTTCACCATCAAGAAAAACCAGCAAAAAGTGAGCGTTCATGACACCTCTCCATCAATATTAATTTCCTATGTGAACTGCTTAAATGTACTGCTACCTGCAGCAACCCAATCCCCCGTTCTTCTGGTTCGACAATGAAACGATATTTGCGTTCTACTTTAAAATCACATAAAAGTAGGCGGCCTTTCCTGCATATTACAAGCTTATAGCCATTACAAGTGGCATGATGCTCTTCTAAAATGTGAAAGATGTTTATATATGGACTCGGTGAAAAGAGCTTTTTTTTTCTTCAGGTGTTCGAACAGTTTGTTCGAAAGAGTGTAGAATAGGGGGGAGGGCTGGAGTGCACACTTGTGAGCTTTCGTTATTTTCTTTAAATCATGATGTGCCTGCAACAACGAATGACGGAAACAGCGATACAATTCGTCAATGGCATGAAAATGAAGAAGAACCTGGTCTTTGCGGAAGAATCTCTTAAGACAATATCTGCACTGATAGGGTTTAACGCCAGAATGGCGCATGCGATGACGATGCATGTTCGCCTTCTGACTGAATTGCATGTGGCAAATGTCGCATTGATACATTTGACCCTGGTGACGCTCGTGTGCTTCCTGAAAGAATCCTTTCCATACGCTCACTAATTCACGTTTCAATGATATGAATCCTCAACGAATGAGATTTCCAAGCAAAGCATCAGTTTTGTAACATCAAACAAGCAGTCGCTTCCATCAGTAACACATAATGATGTGCACGTGCGTAAAAAGAGTGCTTCACATATGCTATATACTAGCACTGTAGTTTCCCAAATTTTGGAACAACTTCAACTCCGAGCATCTCCGTTCCTGCAAAGTCCCTGGGAGATTTCAGCTAACGTGGTTCTGCTTGAACCAGAACACTCGTTGCATATTGATAAGTGTGTATTTAAAAGTGTTAAAAGTGGCTGCGTGTAACCGGGTGATGAAATCTTCAACAATTCCAAAAAAAGAAGGACGATACGATTCGCTGAACCATAAAAAAGCACAGAAATGCAAACACTTTCTTGAGCCCACAACTTGGCGAGCAGTACAAAGAAATGCATATGGAATTTTGAAGACCCAAACAATGGCAACGCATTCAGAAACTCTCAGACCCGCCATGCAATCAAGCTCGCAAATTTGAAAGCCATAGGAAGTTCACAGATATTTTTGAACAATGAAATCTAAACGGAAATGAACTTTGTGCAATTGGCTTCTCCAGTGGAATTCGAATGCCACATGGGATTACGTGAGTGCAATTTTCAATGATAAATAAAGTGAATTTACCAGGCACTTTGTAGTGCAACTTAGCCATTCTTACAGATAGAGTTATTCGATATCTACTCCGACCGTTTATATCTTCGACATTTTCACAAGGAATGCAGTGAAGGATGGATGCATAACAATCAATTACACCGCCAAACTGAACCAGTAAAACCTCTACTTTCCCACCTTTGCAAACTTTGAAAACTATCAGAAGTGTAAATGACGCGACACGAGCAAAATTTGTTCTCAGCTACGGTTAGTGAAACATTTCGCCTGTCATTTAAACAATGGGGAATTTTGCATGAAAAACCACAACATATGCAAAGTATGTGAGATGGAAACAAAGGCCGAATATTTCCGACGAAAATGGTATAAGTGGTATAGGAGAAAACTTGGGGGAAGAGAAAAATGCCGAAAGAGAATGCGCGCATACCAAATGACTTTTCATGTGCTGCGACATGAATGTAGTGAAGTTGCAATGTGGACACGAGTGAACGGTCTTGCTGGATTTGGCGGGTGCATTTGAGCCGGAGATGGGCGAAAGCGAAAGGGACAACACACCAGACGCCAAAGGGGATTGCTCGGGCGACAGGTTCGGCGACTCGTCTACATCCTCGCTCCACTCCTGAAATCGCACCTTGCCAACTGGTTATGCGGCATATCTGTACGTTGTCAGTGAAATGCTGCACCTCTTCCTCCTTCTCGCCATACATTCGATTTCACCACTCGATTATTATTTTCAATAACGTCAGCAATTTCCACTGCTCCAAACAGTCAGACACTCAGTCAGACAGACATCTACCAAATGCTAAACACATCAGAAGGATATAGTCGGGAATTATACTTCAAATCTATGTCTACATATAACTGAATATATGCCCCAACATATTTTCATTGAAATTCCAATTAGATTCCGCCTATATGCAAAAATAATTAAATTCGGTACTATAGTGACCATTCAAATGCATAGATTATTTACGTTCAAAGTAGGATATTAAGTAGACTGTAACATGCCGTGCTTCATCCAATTTTCTTACGCCATTTCATATTTTTATGTGTAAAAACTGTTCGAAAGGAAGCAGACATGGCCAATTCGAGGAAATTGTTATTGCGGCTGATAGCATAATTACTCGTTATTCGTTCAAGCTGCAACTGCCAAAGTCTGATATAAAAACAATTATTAATTCATTAATTGAACCAGTCAACGATTACTGACTCAAGTCTGTCACCGCTCAAAGAAGAATTTTACGTGGATCATAGCAGATGATTCCATCTGCCGATGTGGTGATATTCCTCCAACAGTTATGTATTTGCTCGAATGGCTTTAGGTAGTATGAACATCGAATCAAATTTTACAGCATGCTTATTGCAAACCATAAAACCATAAAGGGCTGCTGTGGTCATAAGCGGAAATGTCCATATATGTCGCAAAACGACACAAACATATTCTTGAAACATAGCGAAAATCAGAATCATTTTACTACAATAAAAAAATCTGCACCAAGTTAATATTTGATGTGTTCCTTGCGACGGCACTACGAAGCACACTTGCAAATATTTAATCAACAATCGGTAATGAATTAATCGACGTGAAGCTAGACCATCTCGGAAATCGCAACAACACTGCAATTATCCAAGCATCAGAAACTCCCATAGCTTTTGCCTGTCTAAAATTCGCCTCTCCTACGCACCTCGCGAATAACCTTCACATCCCTATCACATTCGAAATTTGTTTGCCTTTTACAGACGAAACACAAACAACCTGTGTACAGCGAAAAGCGCTTTTAACGCATTGCACTTATTTATTCTCTCTCAGATGCGAGAAATAAACGAATTCGATGGACCAAAGGAAATGGTTGGAACACTTCCCGTGAATTTTGAGGCCAAAACGTGCAAAACTAAATAATAAAGGCCTTAAAACATTTTGAGGCTTTTATTATTCATGTAAAACTCATGTCTATTATATACAGAAGAACTAATTTTTTAAAGCTTTAATACACGACAACTTCTTTCAAAGTTGATCTAGATCCATGAAATTTCAAATGCAGGTACTTTTAAAATGAAACCTCGAAGAAACAATGGACTGTTAAGACTCTCTTCTTCCAGTCAACAGCGAACACAACGGATTTCAACTGCATGCTCCGCCATCTCTTCTGCGTCACTAAAGCAGCAAAGGCACAAAAAATAATCGCATAAATTTGCACACCCACAAAGCCCACATTTACATACACATTATTATATACTTATATGCATGTGTTCACGTTTAGATTCAGTGACACCTGTTGTACACCTGCATGCTCGGTTGATTACACTTCACCCTTACACGCTCCGGTCACTTGTGCCTCGCAGTTCCCACAAATTTGTGAGAGAATTTAAATGGTAAGAGCGGTATTCATGGCGACTTGCACAAATGACAAATAATCATTTCCTGTTGAGACCACTAGATAGCTCAACTGAGAATTTTGAGCATGTCACGCATAAGACACCTTCAATTGTTTTGAAATCACATAAGATTGTTTTAAAAACGCTCTTCTGCCAACCGACTGTTCGCGTGGGATACGATGAAGAGAGAACTAATTTTCCATTCAGATAGTGCTCTCACATTTCTCCGCTATCTCCTTTTTCAAACGATCTCACTTGAAACGATACGAAAATCTTCGTGGATTGAACATTTCACACCTAACCACGGCCCGCTTAAACACTCTACACAAAAGGTTGTAGGTCTTCATAAAGTGAAGTGTTAGCGAAAGGTAGTCACACCAGAGAAGAATAATACGAGATGTTCTCCTTACGTAAAATGATCAGCACTGTTTGCATCATAGCAGGTTATCGTTATTTCTAAAAAGATCACCGATCAGCGTTCCTCTGACAATACCATTTGCAACCAATGCCTTATGAGATTTTCCTACCTTTCTGCTTTGCCCAACTTCTTGTTGAATGAAGAATTGACTTCTAAGACTGAAAGTCCTAAATGGTGGTGGCGAAAAGGCATACTCTTTGATTACTTGCTTTTCTTCTCCCATTCACCCACGGAGGAAATTGCAGGTGTTTCGTCCTGATGCACTTCATACGTCTCGTGACTTCGTTATAACTATTACTATGAAAAGGTCGTTGCGCACGCACATCTCTCAACAACTTCGGAGGCGAGATTTATATAAGTAATGGAGGGATGTTTTAATATGCCGTCAACCACTTCCTCCTCAACTATGCCGTCGATTCACAAGAATTCTAAAATTTTACTAATTGCATTCATTTTCCAGTGTTCACGACAGAACTTTCGGTGCCACAATTGATATCTCTGATGCACATATTAAGTGCATCTAAATGTCAACAAAGAACACTAAAACAGGAAAATCCAAGACAGAGGTTTGGTGCATTTCTGCACAGATGAAAGTGCCACCCTAAGTTTGATAAGTCGAACCGCTAAATTGTAGATAGGGCTGAAGAAATATTCAGAAAGTTCTACCACCAGCCCTACTTTCACAACTAGTTCAGTATAATTTTGAAGGTACAACCGGCCAAAGCAAGAGGGGTTGAGAGGATGCCTGAGCAACACCATCATAACAACTCATAACAGTCACCATGAACAGGGAAAAATAATTTTCCGATGGATTTGTAAGCATTCAATTACAAAACGTCCATCCAGTCGCAGCCTCGCTCGGCAAAGCCCGTAAAAATAGGTAAAAGTTGTCTGTCCCACCGGCACAACAGCCCGGTATAACCCAAACGCAATTACGTCGTTTATAATTAACCCCTGAGTTTTCTTTAAATTTCGCATTGTTTGCTCAATTGATTCAAAAACGCGTGTGACTTTATTAAACCACTCGTAGCAAATTTAATCGATGACAAATAAGATGCGGAGCATTTTGTCGCAGGTGCGTGAAGTTACATTTCACATCATCAACAGCGAATGAATTTCAATCGTTGAAGGCTACTTTAAAAGCACAATGAGTTATCGAAGTGAGCGATGCGGGATGACAATAAGGAATAACGGCTCGATGGAAAACGTCACGTTTGTGAGGAAATGCATCGACTTACAGTAATAGTGTTATGGTTGAACAGCTTAAACATCACGTGGATATCTTTGCTCATAGTGTGAAATAGTGACGAACTTTCGGCGAAAGGATGCAATGCGCACAAATGAACAAAGAAGCCGCCTAGTATGGGCAAAGGAAAACGCGAAACACGATGGACGACTGGCTACATACACGGCTCGACGAGACAAAGAGGGAAACAGCTGCATAGTGAATCGCTATAACTACCGCGCGAACGATATATCCTTAGAAACGTGGACTGAAAGCACCAACTGCATGACGCAAACTCATTGATGTGTTAGAGTTTGATAGAAGGTGGAAAGCGGATGTGATCAGAGAACGCCAAAAGTGCGTGTTATGGCTGTCATGTACACACGCTGGCGCTAAGAGTTCTTTTATGCTGACGTACACACATCAAAATTCATTTCCAATAAGAAAACGCAACAAAAAGTGGATAGCACACCTGCTGATTCATAGGCTCTCCGGAAGGTGCACGTTGTTGTTCGCTTTCATGTTGCTCAATATGCTCAGTGAATTCGGCAAAATTGTTCGTCGTAAAGCCGCATTCCGCACACGCATTCATATCGTCCATTGCCATTGTGACACTGCGCAATGCTTCCTGTATCAAGATACTTCGTTTTGCTGAAACTGTTTAACAAACTGTTTACCAAGTTCACTGGAAGTGACGTTATTCTAACACAGCAATATTTGGGGCTTATCAAGCAAATGTCGACAAAAATGAAATTAATCTCTTTGTTGTTCGCGAGTTAAATTCTTTTCTGTGGAAATTATGTGAGGGAAAACGACACGCACATTATAGTACAAGATGCTGCTTCCTTACGGCAGAACCAAACGGTACGCCATCAAAAGCAAATACGGCAGCAATAGACAGGAGACGGTCGATGCATTGGTCGCCTGTAATGAGGGGAAACGAGGCTGTGCGAGAATTTCTCGGGCGAAACGCGAACCGCTCTCGAGTACTGGAAGAGGCGAAGGTGACCTTGATTCCTTGTTGTCGCCGGACGCCTTCTCTTTTCTCTGTGTGGACCAACAACTTTATTTGCGTTTTCTCTACTCTTCTCGCGGTCGCCTTCACCACTGCTGCCCACAGCAAATCCCATTCGAAGCGCACTTCTTTTCCGGGTTGAGGTGCCCGGAGAGGGAGTGCAAACACAACGCGCCTCAATGCTGTTTGTGCCACGAGTGGACACGGCCAACGCCAACCGACTGTAAGTGGCCAACGCTCTTGTTCAAAGCCTTCCTCCATATCTCGCGTCGCATTTACAAACCAGCCTCGCATACTCGACATTTCCACATCAGATCTTTGCCCTGCGTTTGGTCGCCTCTGGACTCTTATGTGAATTTACGCCAACAATAAATGTATAGATTTGAAATGTTAGCCCGCCACTGTGTAACGAAAACAGTTAAAGCGTGTTTCAATCAGCCTTCAGACGACAAATAACTTACTACGAATTATGTTTCCTCATACATCAATGGCACTGTCTCGATGAACAACGCTTTAAGTGTCATCATTGAAGTATTCCCTCGATAATCCAACGAGTAAAAAGGCATTCCTACGGTTTACGGGGGTCAATCGAAACATCTGAACATTTTCAGGTTCAACAAAGATTTTCAATGACAACATGTCGAATACGAAACAATGCACAAAATGCATCACTTTTTCTGGGTTCAGGAACTTCCTGGCCTTGCCCACAGCAATGCCATAAAAAAGTTATGAAAAAAATTATACGACACTTCTCGACTCTCACTCGGAGTACAAGAAATCGTGTTTCGCTAAAATCAGTGTTGGGCGAGCGTGTATGCGACTTTTGATACAAAACAAGCGGTAATACAAGTGGAAGAAGACGATGAAAATATTTGGGAGGAATGCCTCAGATGTTGTTGCTTAAGGCAAAAACGGGTGAAAGGAGCACCGTCACAATCACAACCAGGGAAAAGAAAATGTTCAAGGTTGAAGAGATCTGGGACATGACGATGCCGCGAGAGTTTGCATGGAACCGGACGCGCGGCCGATCTTCCCCCATTGTGGGGTGAGCAGCGAAATCTTGTCTTCTCTCTCTCCCCCTCCCCATTCCCCCCCTCCTCCCCGAAAGTCAAACCACATTGCGTTGGAAATCTTCGAGTGGCGAACAACACATGTATAGGCGCACGCATATATAGCGAGAGAATGAACAATGCTCGTATTGGAGCGGAGGGAGGATTTAAAATCAGGTCCTGCTGCATCGTAATCCGGAGGCATCGCGCAGAATCTCCGTGTCCGAGATAATAAGCTATCGGATCAGCTGCCCCATGCTGCACTATATCCACCACTACATCGTTCGGTTATCGCCTCATTAAGCTGCCACTCAATCTTAGTCTATTCTGTTGCTGCTAGTTAAATATTCGATGATCACCACACTAAACATGTCGACAGTCATTTTTAAAGTTCATGTTTTTATCAATAAGCGGGCAATAAAACGCTAAACAAATATCGTTAAAATCTATGAATTTCATAAATTTTCAAGAAAATCAGTGGAAATTTTTTTGGCACTTTTTTCATATGTAACACGTCGAATAATTTTTTGAGAATTATTAGCTGTAGCGCATACGTTGTTTAATATTACAGATGCCCAGGTTGTTTCATCGAATACAATAAAATAAACAAATTAATACGTCGAACAACCGTTATCGGATATAGTTTATCGGTTGCTGCACCACAGAATCAAAGCTCCAAGAACCAAATGCATCGCGAAATTCACTTCGTTATGATCCATTCATGGATATCAGTTTCTGTTATTGAAACTTCAGCTCATACCGCTGATGATTATTAATCCCCGCAGCATCACCTGTGGATGCATATATCCTCAAGAACCCTTACATTTAGGGATATTTTATGGACGCACCTCACCGGACAAAAAAAGAGCTGTGGAAAATGTTTGAGCAAATGATAGCGAAGAGCGGAAAAAAAGAGAGACAGTTCATAGAGACATCATCATTTATATAAAGACAACAATTCAAAATAAAAAAGGAAATAAACGAAATCACTATAGATAAAAGAGATATGATTAACAGCAATATTTGCTGAAGGGAAACGGTACAAGTATGAACATAAGTATTCACCCCTTCCCCCCTTCCTCTTCTTATTGTACACAAGTGTTAACTTGTATCTTAAATAGTGATTTTCGAAGGGCCACAACGAATTAGCATCTATTGATGGAAGTCATCAAATTGGCGACTCTGGTACCATTCAACTTATCAATGTTGCCTGTTCATTATCACTCTGAAATGGGGAACGTGTCGTGCACTGAAATCGTCTTTATAATTTCCCATATGCATGCCAAGTAGACATGAGAGTAACAGGATCGATATTAAGCTCTTACTAGAATATACTAGTGATTGCATGACGAAGACTACTTCACCGCTATAAGAAATGCAAGTGGGATGGTGCGGGAAGGTGTAAGCGAAGCAATGCATACAATAGGAATGCTGCTGGTAACACAGGTAGGCGACGACTGGGGGCGTGTACATCCTTGGACACTCCTTGGAATGACCTTGGCGCACGCCCGTATCAAGATTATCCAAAGTGATCCGGAATGCCCTCTCATAAATGCTATCTGACGGCGAATCACGGCCTGCCATCACAGTCCACTCATGCATCCCTCTATTTCCGACCCTTTACACTTGCCGTTTGTTCACAACATTTTATTATACTTTCACTCATTTAGCTGAGCCCTGTACTTAAATGAATTCACTTTGACAATTAAAAGTAATGCAAAGAAACTGCCTCAGCTCTTCATAAGCCGTTCAAGCAAATGCCTCGAAAATGCTTATGAACAGAGAGCAGCCGTGATACGCATCGCTCAAAATTACGTCACAAAAACTGTTAAGCATGGAAAAAATAAATGAAGTTGATTCTCTCAACGACCAAAAAGTGGATATAAGCTTCTCTGGGATAGCGATGCGTTTCAGCGACGAGGAACACCAAGAGAGAAGGTTCGGCTGTGCAGCGATCGTGTGGCACCGTTGGGAAATGATCCATCCGAGACAAAGCCATTATGGGCTTGCCGTCCCGCTAACACGTATAAACAAAAGTAGTGCAGCGAGCGCGCACATTTCCAGCGGCACGATCCTCTCGCTTGTGCCTCAGTGAGTACAGTTGTGACTGTTTACGGTCTCTTAAATAAGCGCATCCGATAAGCATTCCTTTCTAAGCGTTACTCTTGCCGTTTCGCATTGATTCACCTCAGTTTTTAGTTATTTCACAGGTCGCTTGTCGTTTATCAACGCATTATTCTGTTTTTTTTGGCACTGTCTATGACGTTTCGACAGCTCTATGATGCGATACGTGCATCTTCTGAATATGCGAAGCATGAAATCATGCGTTCCAAAACCGAGCTCAGGTGCCATAAGGATCGTTTCTTCCAACAAACCTCAAGCATCCTCTACATGTCATTACTATTCATATAATTGTTCATGTGACATGAATACACGAAACAAACGTTTTCTTCCTTTTTTTCTTACTTTTCGCCTTGCATCCTCATTGCGTGCAGCACTCGCTCGGTGAGTAGCGTATCATATCTTCGACTATTTATGCAGATACTAAGTGAGTACTTAGTTTAGTTTATATTATGGCGACAGAACACAGACAGTGTTATTTCACAACGGACTAATTTCCGAGGGAAAGAAAACGAATGTTTTTTGTTTCTATTTTTTTTTTTTTTGCGAGGTACTAACTGACCGATGAAATTGTTTGTATGAATTGGAAAACTCAATTTTCAAACGCTGTTATTTGCAAAGTCGGTGCAGCGAAACAAACTTCTGCATAAGTAGCCAGGTTGCCATAACGCACAGTTTTTGGCTAGAAATCTGTGCAACATTATGGCGCGCTTATTTGATTGTTTTCGTAGCCGATCGACTTGGTTGACGTATCATCGAAAAGTGCATATCGATCCAGTTTCACTGAGGAACCTTCCAACTTTCTTCACGCATTCAAATTGAAATTTTATGTGTTTATAATTTACAAACGTGTTTGTGATCAAAACATTATCTGACCCTCCTTGAATCCACCTCCACCTGTATTCGTACTGTAGAAAGAATATTGAGCGAAATAGCGCAAAGATTATCTCGCCATTTTTTGCAGGGAAATGAAAAAAGCGACAGGAAGAAAAGCAAAAGCAACAAAGCAAAGAGAAATTTTGGCGGATTTGGCCCGACTTAGTTATTCTTGCTCAATGAATGAGTTTACCGAAACGTATTCAAAGATTAAAAGCTGATCTAACACTCAGCCGACTACTACGATGGAGTGGAGATCGCTTATCATTACCAAACCTCGAATGCTTGCACCCTTATAGAATTAATTAATCAACTTGAAATTCACCGCTTAAGGTTTGGAAAATAATTGCCGTTGCAGTAGCAGCTAATGACTCTCTATATTGCTTGATACTATAGGCATTTCGATGCATTAACACTGGGAAAGCCGCAACAGAAATTATTGTTTCGAGTACTTGAACCAGGGGGAGGGGCGGGAATTAACGAAGAAGGGTTAAGCAAAGCACAGAGAAGCCCCAGGGGCGATTTGTGCCTAACATTTGCTTATACTATCTCATGTGAGATTTACTGTACTGCTTGTAATCAGTGACACAAATGTCTGATTCCCTAAATGGAATTCAGAAACGGTTTTTTTTTGGACAATTTTCAACGCTGAATTTCTTCAGTCGACCACCGAGCTTTCAGTTCGCTCATACCTAGTTGCTATTCGTCTTTCTTTGAAGGTGAACATGTTTCCTGGGGTTTCCTTCGGAGGCTGCATGCCACATTATGCGGTTCGTAAATTTAATGTAGCAATTTTAACTATGCGCCTTTCGTTTATACACAAATAAATGTGTCATTATGGGTCAATCATGAATCTAGCTTCACCATCAAAAGAACTCACTCCCATTGGCTTTAGTAGGAAAGGTCTTTATGACTGCAAAAAAAAAAAAAAAAAAAAACGATTTTGCACCTTATGGTCCATAGTTATAATTCAAAATGAAATAAGGCAAAAAAGGAATTGTCTTCAAGAGTGTTTTTCATAGACAACGCGAACCATCAACTTTTATTGAAAGGTCGGTTAGGAGATAACAATATATCTGAAAAACAATGAGCAAAAAGGAAAGCAAACACGCGCAGGAATGTTGCAAACCTGTTGATAAAACTTTCTCACTCAGAATTTCAGAAAACAAAAACTACAAATTGTTTCAGCAGTCAATGAATTGAATTGTCAAATTCTTCACGATATGAACAAATGCGACAAACATGACCTAAGTAAATTGATAACGAAAAAAATCTACTCTATCTACTAAACTTTGAAGAGATAGATGAGAAATCAAATTCTTCCTTATCTACGAACTTTACTGGCGAAGAACTTTGCCGTTGTACGATGTGATGCTCAACTTGGATATGATTACCGTCGAAATGTCGAATTCAAACTGCAACAGAAAAGATTTCAACAAGGGGGAAAGGCGAAAACAGATAATTTAATAAACGATCAAATTTGCAATTGCACAATCTCTGCAATATTATTTTCCACAGTCTCAAAATTTATCGTTAAGCTATTTTCTTTGATGAAAACATTTTACAAAAGGGCAATGAACATTTGCTTCAAGGATGCTAGCGCAGGAAAATAAAAAACCTAGCACAATTAATTTGATCGGTGGCCATTCCATAACAACGATATAACTATAAGTTCGGACGGTGGATGAAAATCAGACGGATCGTGGAAGAGAAATGTACGCATGATGAGCAGTGCGCCGGTTCACCAGCGATTGATTCTCTCTCAAGGACACAAGAACGGCGACAAGGTCATGCTCGTCAGAGGCGCTCCAAACCAAAACGTCTCCCATTTGGAGCCTACCGTGGATTGCTATACGACAGTAAACTTATATTTGCCTTCGCTTTCCCTCTTCTGTCCCCCCCCCCCCCTCTTCCTTTACCCTTCCCTTTCCTTTCTTTCTGCTACCATCACTGATGTACAATGTTTCTTTCCATGCTGTAGTGGGTTTCTAGCTTACAACCCGCACATATAGGTTAAAACAATTCTCAGCTGTTCTTCTTTCTTTTCTGCGAAAGCCTAAAGCCCACTTCTTGCATATCTGATCATTTAGAAAAACGCACTTTTCGCTATAATCACAGCAAGCAGTTTTCAAATCGAAGCTTTAAGGTAGCGAAACAGTTGAAATAAATGCACAGCAAGAAGGGTCGAAGTTTGGCTGCGCATTCCGAAAAAATGGGAAGAGACCCAATAAATGCGATAATCTAGACCAGCTAATCGTTGTTCACTGCTGGAAGACTCGTTGCAATCCATAGAGGAGTGTCAAGGATCCCCAGTTATATGATCCAAGGAGTGTCAAGGATCATCTCCTTGATCTACATGATAAGACGGCAGTCTCCAATCCCTTTTCAAATTCTCCGTTCCCTTAGTGGAATGTCCTTTCAGTTCGTGTAAACTTCCCTTTTTGTAAATGGCCGAGCCCGTGGAAATGCTTCAAAATCAAGAGTCACAAAGAAGTGGCATTTGATGATACGAAGTCCTTCGAAAGTCATTGGAAGCATTGAAGAGACTAGATCATACGCAAAAGCCTAAAATAATAGCACAAGAATGTTAACTCCGCAGCTTTGTGAAAGTGCGAGCTAGCGATAGGAAATTCATATGCCGTATACAATCCGTGCAGTTTTTTCTTTTATGATTTTCTTGACAACACCGTTTCGCAAGTAACAGAAATCCATCAATGTATTTCATTAGATATGGGACACTTTTAGATCGAACGAGCCCAAAAAGAACAAAACGTACTAAGGTTGAGACAAAAAAATTCGCAACATTTTGTAATTGCAATCGAGCTTAACTAATCGATCAATGAAATGATTTCGAAATTTGCAGTTCTCTTTTGGCGTTACTCAAAAAAGAGTGACGTGAATCTTCATCCAAGCCAACTTCACGTAGAAAATTAAACACAAGTAAAACGTGTTGCTTCCACATTAAAGAAGCGTTCAGAAAATAGTACGTGCTCAACGCATACGACCGGAAGAATGAATGTGAAGGTCGTGGAATTGTTATGTGAAGGAAAATTACGATGGATAGAATTGCGCTACCGACTTGCCGACCCAATTTTCTCTTATCACCTATTCTGCCAAGAATTTTCTTTTTTCTCTCACCATTCTTAGCGAAATAAAACTTCGAAGAAATATTCCAATATTTCTCAACAAAGCTATTAACTAAAGAAGCTTTTGATCACCAAAAGGAAAGTGAACTATTATTTGAAATAACACAGCGCAATCGGTGATATAAAACATTGTGAAGTGTCGTTTCAGCAGAAAGTGGAAAGGAAGCTAAAACTCGAAGCATGCAAACAATGCCATACTAATCGTATTTGGAATAACACGTCAAGTAACCGGAAACGCTTTTGCACGCTACCTTCTCACCAAGCCACTCTGGAAGCTATCAGCACACATATCGCATCTTACCTTGTTTTCTTTTGAAGCGAAAACAGCAAAATTCACAAGACAATAACGGCAAATTCTTTCGCCTTGAAAAGGTCATTTTACATTGATGTGAAAAATGTTCCCTTCACTCTTGCACTATGTTTCTGAGATGTTAAGAGCATCCATCTACCAATAAATACAAACGATCACACTGCGGCTCTCAACAACGACTATAAGGCATTTTTTTGCAGGAGGGATTCCCGCTAGGAACGAAATGAGAGGGGAGGGGTAGGGAGGAGACATGCAAAAGTGCACATCACAAGAGGAGTGCACCAACCCGTGGGGGCTTGAGGTGGGTATTCTCGACGTTCGCCCAGCTTGCATTCGATGGCTTGTGCGTGCCGTCGGCACATGGCAATACGCATCAAGACGCAGCTTTCGTTTTTGCTGAAGGTCACCCGCGTCAACTTCATAGAATCGGCGCTGTCGCTCACGTTACTCCCTTTCCATTTCAAAACCACTTTCGCACAACTTTCTTCACAACGCCCATTTCGACCATAATTTCGAGGTCCTTCCCCTATGCTTCGTCTATTCCTTTGCTCCTCTCAAATTTGATGTTCTCTCAGATCCATCAGTAACTATACATAAAACGATTTTGGTCAACAACCTTTGGGTTATTTCTAAGACTATAAGAAGGTAACTTTCATAAATCCTTGGGCGGCATTAAAACGCTAAAAGCAGCAAAAATGGTGTTGGAGGACAAAGGAATTGCTTCGCTGCCATTACCACCACGATTCAAACCAGCTGTTGAAACCACTACTTAATGTGCAATTTTTATCTCGTTCCCTATCATGGGCCAATAATAGAAGATTTCAATTTACTCTAAGCGTATCAATATTCATTCCGTAACGTTGTTCTCTCGAGGTGGCTCATAATTTCACTTCTTTTTTTGTGGGATCTACAAAGAGTAAATAATTAGTGAAGAAGTGCCTGAGGAGTTTCAGGACGAGAAACTGTCTTTGAAAGTGAAAGTTGTTTGCATTAACACTTTGATAAGACTACTTCTTCCGTTTCACATGTAAAGAAAGCATCCAAGTAATGCCTAGCCCATGCTTCTATGTACATAATATACAACGCATCATGTACAGTACCTGTTATAAACTTCACTTAATGACGTCCCACGACCTGGGTTCGATTCCCGGCTGATGCTTTTACATACATTACGAAAAACAGTAATAAAGAAATAAGAGCCAAGTATCTCGAAGCGAACAAGAGATGCAATACCGCTTCCCTTTTGGTGTTATAGCCTTTACACTTAATCAATGTGCAAATAATTATTACTCTCAAAAGCAATTTTCTCAGATAAGTGAATAGGACTGCTGTGAAAGTTTTGAACGTGCAACGTCAGTCGTAACATTCGAGTTTCTTTGGTGGTTGATAAAAGCGCCACTTAATTATGCTTAAAATTCAACGAGTTAAATACGTTCTATGAGATTGCAAACCATTGAGATTAAAAGACTGATGCTTCAAACTAGCTGCATCATAAGCTGCAACGTCTTTATGTTGTTAGGTATTGAAGTGAAGTACGCGAATGCAGTAAGAGTAAAACATGATTTGCAAACGTTGGATCCGTAAAATTCGAAACCTAGTAATAACAATCAAATTTAAAAGGCATTGACAAACATTTATGATAATTGTAATAAATCTGCAAAAAAAGCGCTGAGTATTGAGGTTGGAGAAGAGAAGCGATTTCCGCAACACGTCAATAATTCACCAAAGAAGGTTAACGCAAACTTTGGCAGCAGAAAACAGCTCACGAAAATGTTAAATCAAAGATGCTCATGAAGGAAAGTAATAGACATGTCGACAAAAAGGAACATACATGCCATGCTACTGCATATCCAGGACGTATATAACGAGTCAACTGCTTGCATAATGAGCGAAGGCAGTGTCGAAGACAGCTATGTAGCGACACACTACACCTACTACAGCCGTGTTCTCATTTGCGTCCTTTCGGATCGTTGGGTGGCCTCCAATGGGAATTTCCACCTGTTTCATCCAGCAAAGGGCTTATTTCCTTGGCAACCGCCTTCCGAATTACTTTTCTGCTCGCTTCACTTAAATGTAATTTATATTGTGGGATACGCACCAATAATCGCCTCCTGGATAACCGAAAACAGCATAGTGCTATTTAGCGATGCTACGTTTTGCATTGTGTTCTCTAAATATTCTGCAAATATCGCCTTCAATTTGATAGTTAATAGCTGAGTGCACATTCTAGTGACGCTTTCGACAAAGTTCGACAGCACCAGTTTACCATAGAATGCGAATATGCTTGTATCACTTAAGAAAAAAGTGTATTTCGAGTAAGATGGTATTAAGTGAAGCCATACTGCGAGCATAACGAAGAAATAAGCATACTCACTAATAAATAGGAGGCGCTCGTTCGACAGGGAAAGGATAGAGCAACGCACAACTGTCTGCGAATGTAGCGATACGAAAGCATTGTTTACGGGACAAAAGTGTGGTGTTCTCGAGAAATCTTCCCGAAATCAGATCAAAACCGCAAAAACGGCTCCAGACAAAATTCAAAATGGGAAACATAGATGAGCAAAGAAGCGATAGTGCACATGATTCCTTTGCATCACACCTTCTTCCGATAAAAATCCGAAATTTTTTGCAACATGCGACTCGTCTTTTCTCTGGATAGATAGAAGGTGGCTGCTAAGTGGAATGTGCTTAAGAAAAACACCGAATCGACGGGTTGAGAACCGACTGTTACGATTACGGTAGAGAGCATCGACAACGAGTCGATTCATGAGCACACAAATGAAACGGCGAATCGAGCGATCGCACTCGCCTTTTTATAGAGCGATTTTACTCGTATGCTAACATACACTGTAAGAATTTTTTTTCTTTGTTCCACACATCACTCACCACCTGTGCGCATGCCTTCATGTACTTTTAGCTTTCATCAACATTAGCGACGATTTACTCACTCGCTCGCATCTCTTCTCAACGACATTTCTTTGAAGGCGCCATTCTATAGTCTTCTTGCAATTCATACCATTCAAGCCGGAAATCAAGAAGCACATTGCATCCTCTTTTGAACATCGAATGGAAGTATTCCCTAAGATTCTCATAGTGACTCCATTCCGATAGATTTCCTCTAAGATCCAAGAATTCTCATGCAATCAAAACTATGGGTACGATAGCTTCAATGCTATTACTTGGCCACCATAAATTAATAGACGCAACAAAGAATGCGTCATTGTAAGAAACGATATGACAACTAAGAAAACAATATATTTATGCGTTAGGACCAACACTTTTTGTGGACATCGATGCATTACAGAAAAAAAAAGATGATCTGCTGAAAAAGCTTTGACTTATAGTGAGCAAATCAGATGCTTGGATTCTCTTCAAATTCCACTCTCTGCTTGAAACTATGGAAAGCGGTCGTATTCTCAAGCCAACAACAAAACTAGAACATTTCTGTCAATTCACAAAAGAGCACAATGTGCATAAAGACGTCAAAACAGCACTACTTGAATTTTGCAGCGATTAAAGAGAAGACATCAATATCACAATGAAATGTGGACATTTCTACAACGAATTTCTTCAAAAACTTTCGTTTCTATCTTCATAAATCATTTTTCTTGAATACTGGCCTTTGAATGGTGCACCTATCAAATATAATGTACAACACAAATGGCTCTCTATTGACTTGGCTCTTCGTTGGAGCTAAAATGCGATTATAACGAATAACGAGGAGTCTAGATAAAACACATTTTGCACAAAAGTCCCCCCCCCCCACTCCCACCCCCTCCCTCCNCCCACCCCCTCCCTCCCTCAAGAAAAAGGAGTAAACAAGCACAATATTCCAAGCTCAATCGGACAGAACTTCTGGCTTAAATCAAGATTGTTAACCAGATGCGAGCACAATGCTTGGTCGAAATCGCCTCCTTGTTACGATGATTGGTTCCCAGACTGATATGTATCAGTCCTTCTTCCCGGACAATTTTTTACGAGGAGCCCACGTTTCCGGCGCGACTTATACTGCTTAAAAAGCAACGCTTCAGTCCATTAGCGTCACTGTGATGGCGCTAAGAGATATAAATATATAGCCTTCACATTCAAAAATGGCTTCATCTTATTGTCCGCCATGACTTAGAGCAGGCGGAGTATATGCATACCGTATTGTAAAGCCAAATAGCCCATGGGGCAAAACTGGACGCCAAAATAATTGCTGAATGCAGTGATTTCCACTCGAAGGAAAGTGAAACGAAAACGTTTACGCAATGTATTTCAAAAAGAATGACAAAACAAATGCAATAATTTGAATAATAAAACTCATCTCATAAATCACGCCTAAGTAATAAGAACTGTTAACCACGAAAACAACAAGTCTACCTTCTCTCGCTCCTCCTGCCCCTCCCCCACCCCCCGCCTAGCTCCACTCTTCTTCTTTAAAAAAGGCCAGCAAAATTCGTTCACTCTTCCAGACTTCTAACTCGAGATCATCTAACTAATTTCACAAACATAAAGTAGCATCTAACAGTACAGTTAGTAAGTATTCTTTAGCAAATGAAGAAGTATCAGACTGAAAAACTACGGTTTAAAGGTCAGATAAAATGAAGTAGAGCCGGAAAGGTAAAAACATGGAAATAATCGGAAAATTCAATAAAAAACGTGGGTTTGATTCGTAAAATTTGTAAAATTGTTGCAGCCTGGAGTGACGGTGCTTAGTTCAACGCAAAAAGGTTTCAATCCAAATGTGCATGTTTATGCTGCCATCCAAACTGCAGCACCAAAGTGAACAAAAGGCTTTGCATAATTTTCAACGCTCATCGAAGTCATGTGCCGCATTGATTTTACGGAACAAAGGTTCTTAGAAAAATTTAATATGTCATATCTTATACTGGAATATGAAAGCAGTATTGACGGCAAAATAAACGATAAGTAATGAATCTCGCCTATCCTTCATAGATTTACGAAATATCTTTCACAAATATACAGCACAAAGCCTTCAACTTCCCAAATCTAAAGCATCACTGCACTAAATGCGACCATATTATATGAAAAATATCATAAGCAAAAATATCTACTCACTTATCCAATTTTTTCTGCCTCATTTAACCACCTGAAATCGCGTGAACTCGTCCACAGTTTCCAGCTCCTACGTCTAAGTTCTGCTCTAATATGAACTGTAGATCATTAATGAGTTTTGGAAGTGATGTAGAGAACAGACGTGTACAATACCGCAGCAACTGTGAGCATCGATGAAGTCAAAGAGATGCGCGACGGATCTTTGGGTGAACTTAATTCAATCTGGAAGAGCGATTGGGTGAAGGTGGAGCAAGTACCGGAATGTAGCCATAAAATTGCTGCAAATTAAAAACATTGGAACGCGCTAGACAAAATACCTGCTTCATGGACAAGCTCAATACCTCCAAGTTCTTGTTCATCCTTTAACTGTTATCACATAAATATTGAAAATTCTGCCCACAGCATCCAGCCACAGTGGAGAACATCTACCCCATCCTTCGATCTCCACATCCCTTTTAGCAACAGAGTCCCTGCATAGCTATTGCGATAACTCATCTATAGCACTGTGAAAGTGAGCTCAGAGATAAATTTATACGCCTCAATCATTTTTTCGCGGCGGTTAGTGGTGCTGTTGGAAAAGAAGGTTGCCCATTTCTGAAAGGGAACGGCCGTTATAAAGCGGCTCTCCTCCTCGCGTAACACCTCGTACACACGCTTCCCCTGGCGACGATAATCAAGAAGCATAGGTACGGAATTTGTGGTGGACAGAGCCGTCACAAGTATGAGAACGGTTTTATCATTTAAAGTGAGTTTCTGTATGGATTACGTCTCAAAAATTCTTCTCCAGTTTTTGAACCGACAATTCGAACATTTGAATCCAGCAGTATGGTTCAATGGACCCGGATGAAAGCTTTGGGAACCCTCTGATAGCTTTGAATTATGTGAATCACGTTGGGCGGTCCTGGACTATCAATTGTTAATTTGTGTTGTGCTGCCGGATTTTATGTCCTAAATTCTCAGCTACTGTGATTATGAAAAAAACTAGATGGCGCAATGAAATCAAGCCTGCAAACAGCACAAAGGATGCAGAGAAGATGCATTCCAGAAGCAATTATTAGGTATTTTATCGGTGTTTTTGCACAATCAAGAAGGATGTAGTGGGCTGGGCGAGGGGTGAAGGGATGAGATATGGTACAGATCAGAGCTGAGGCTAAGAAAATAGGTGCTGTGACGTTATCGAAGATAAGCAGAAGGAGGCTGTGTACTGAGCGAATAAGGTGATTGGAAAATGACAAAAGTTATTCTCACTGCGCTTCGGCCCAATCCTACATAGGTCGGATTTGCTACAAATAAACTTCCCGCACACTTTAGCAATAGTTTTTTTTTTCGAGGATGTCGGAAGACATTAACTGAGAACTACGATGAATTTCGTTAACTGGAAGATGAGGCACAGATATAATGCTTTTACAATCGAAGCGTAAAAATCTTTGATTGCATAGAAATCAACGTGAAAGTTGAATCGTCGTAAATGCTCGCGTAGTAACGTTTTGACGGCTATCTAGGTGCTGAAAAGATGATCCAAAATGAGCGAAGGGATTGTGATAAACGATTGTTGGGTTGTCGATGAAAGGCGGAGAAAATCGAAATGGATTCTTTTACAGGCGATCATCTACTGGTGGAAGGATAATGACCTTGACGATAAGCGAAGACATGTGAAACAGTGTGAAGTGTGCGCAGATCAGAGCCACATATTCAATGAATTTCCGCGAATCGAAAGGTCCATCACCTTTGCGACCCGTAGACAATATGCGCGCGTAACGGAACGCGGTCGCCGTTACCCTTCTCTGGAATCACTATGCGCCGTAACCCTAAACAACCTCGCGTTCGATGCACGCATTTAATCGACCCTACGACAGCAATAAAGAAATATTTACCTCTCGACTGGCTTAAGGTACAGTCTAAACTTAGTGCTACTAAAGAGTTGGACGCCTGAATAAGATTAAGGAATCGAGTAATCTTTTGCCGCTGACTATTACATGTGCGATGTCATCGAGATCACTTCGACGCATTTTTTGAGCTTTAACTAGTTCAGATTTTCCCGATGCAACAACATATTAGTTTATTCAAGAGTTCTGAGGAACTCTTGAATAAGGAAGTACTGTGGAACTCCTGAGGAACCTCAGAAAGCCTGAAGTAACGCCATTCAAATGCAAATGAGCAAATTCGTTACGAGATCGAGAACAGTATACCTTTTCCACAATTCCATAGATAATTCCAATGAGCTATAAATGTTAAAAAAGGAAGCATAGTGAAGAGTGGGAAGAGGAAGAAAAAGCGGGAAGGGAAATAAATTCACCACACGAAATAACACAGCTTGAAAGTTCTAAATATGTCGGATTAAACATTTTTACGCTCAAAGTAGCCTCTGATGCAAATCGCAGCGAGTTGAGCAGAATAAGAGCTTTCATAACCACGAACACTTGCAACTTCTCCTTCTGCCTCCCTCTCTTCCCCCCATCCCCCGTCATTTTGCCCATGCGGGCTGCTAGTCCTACCGTAAACGCCTACAGAGCAGGTTATTGGAGCAGTGGTCGACCGCAGATATCACCATTCATTTTAAAAATGCCATCAGATCTGATACTTTGCATTCCAAGTGCAATAACATTGCCTCATGCGAAATTTCAACCCCACCATCAACACAACACGAAATATAGGGGGTGGTGAAACGCGATATAGCAGGGCTTTACAACTGACTTTTGCTGTATTGGCAGAAGTTTTCTTAAATATTCACCCTACAGGTTTCTTTCGATGCAATGAGTTTGGGGTCGTAAAATACTAGCAAATGTGTAGCAAAACTTACGCTATTTTTCTGAAATAATGCAAGGAAAAGAAATGAAAAGGGAGACGAAAGTTGGAAACACGGCGGATCATCAAAATATTCCAATCTCAGTAGAACAAATAGAAAAGTGCTGAGAATAACTGTACGTCAATTCGCACAACTTCAAGTTACTTCAGTCAGCAAAATTTCTAACTAACGGAAAATATAATCTCCCAAGTGTTATGAGAAATGCAGTTATATATGATCGTTTCTTTTTCATAAGTCGTCTTCAGAACAAAAGGTTTGCAACATCGCTTTGTGGTTGAAAAACCTATTAAACAATGGAGAAAATTTTACAGCGAGTGCATAAAAGCCAGAGCATTAATGACAACAAGACACATTTCCTGAATTCGTTACTTACGGCGTAGTAATGAAGGATCTCGGTTTGTAACTGATTAGTGCATTCAATTTCAATATTTGTTAGTCTGCAGCTACAGTAAACTGCTCTAGTAATTCAGAAAAGAAAGTCTTTCCTTTTCACTTGAACAAGATTATTGGTCAAGAGAGAAACAACATAAACGAGCAATTCATGCGACTGCTCAGCGAAGTGTTGTTGGGTGAGTATAGCTTCAACACTCTGATTATTCATCGTATATGCCTCTGTGGTCACCACGCCTATTGCCAGAAATGAGTAGACCAAAATTATCGCTGTGATGAGCGTAGATCAGTAGTAGGTGCAAACGGCTGGACTGATAGGATGAACTCATAGACTTTTGTAGACTCCTCTACATCAAAAGAAGAAAGTAGAGTTCTACGAGCAATGATATGATAAAAAATTGTAAGAGCTGGGCATCGCTTCTACTTCAGATTTTCTGCCAGGGAAATATTTCTTTGAAAGCGACCTTCGTGCAATAAAATCACCACATTTACAAGAAAACAAAAACAAAAATTCCTCTGCTGCATTCTTCTCCTCTTGTTTAATTGAATTGCTAATGTTAATGCAACTAAAATGCATGTAGAGAGTTTTTCGGCATCTTTTATGAAAACGAAGATTTCATTGTGAATGAAAATCAAACGGATTTCAGTATGAGTGAATAAAGAGAGCAACGAAAATCAAAGACTTTAAATGAAAACGCTCGATCGGTGAACGTATCTTCTTCGTCCTTTTCCGCCACCACTTAGAGCCTCATTCTTGTGAGCAAAACGATGATTCAGTTCTCCATAGCGGCTTTTTGCAATGACAGAATCATCAAATCATTGCAACTGCAAAGACGGGACCTAAGCAATCGACTGTCACTGTTTTTACCTCGTTTATAGCAAATATCGTACTCAAGGCATGAAGCACTATGAGCCAAAAAATTTACGCAATGTAATTTTTTATCCACTGAGTGGCAAAAATCGGTTGAAACCAACGCTGTTATTTCAGATTGTTCTTGCTGCACAAGACTGGAAGCTTTTAGAGGTCATTTGGCTTTGCAGATTTCATCTGATGAAGTGCATATGACCAAGTTTGTATATGCTCAAGCTAAACGTTTCCTGAAACACATCCGCGGACCTAGATTTCAGCTTATGCTTTATCCTAAACTCTATTTCACATCGCCAATATTCATTACGCAGCGTTTAAGAATCGTTTGAAAATATTTGTCGAAAATAGACAGACGTGCATGCATGCATGTGTACTGCCAAGGCAATCAAATAATACGCTTTCAGAGTTCGTTCTTCTTTTGTTTTTGAGATAAAAAGACGAAAATTCAGAAGCGCATTTTATTTCAACAGACCATTGCAAATATTATCGCAATATCGCGAAAATATCAACACTTCGATTCCCTCGCCATCCTCCATCTCCTCCATTCCTCATTCAAGTCCCACCAATGCTAATCTGTTAACCCATTTCAAGAATGTCCTACCGCTCATGTGATACCATTGCTAATTGCTATCATTCTAGTGTGTCGAAAAATCAGTACACGAAGTTGAATTTGCATTCAAAATTGATTTCGCACCTTTAAAACAGAAGCATTGTTTTGTAAAAGCGTTTTATTGCAGAATTCATTGTGTTGCTTTGTGCTTGGGTTCTTAGGAATTGCCGACTGCAGCCTTATCAGATGCTTTCGCGCGCATCGCTGCAAGTTATGTGCAAGATTCACACTTCATTTGTGATTTGACTGCATGAATACCCCTTGCATATCACAGGAGTATGGTCGGCATTTTGCCGCAACTAAGAATGAAGGTAGTTTTGGTGGATGGTAAGTGCAGAAGCCAGTCTGTTGAACAACAATTATCTCTTCTTCTTTGCTCTCTTCTTATTCTCTCTTTCTGTATCATATGAGAAATGATTCGAGAAAAGCCGCAAGACTTCAAGCACTAATTATGTAGGCTGAGGCTTAATAAGAATTCTGGGGTCATATAAACAGGTTATACGGGAAAGGAAGGCAAGAAACGCTTTTTCAGTTCATTAAATGATGCTACCAAAAATTCCGCCTAAGCATTCCGACAAAGAGGAAATTTATTCATTTTTGAGGTGTTTTAAAAGAAGCGAAGTCTGCTGAGCCAATTTACCTTTTTTTTAACCTGCGTAAACAATGCATTTGAGTTTTGGTGGCGTTTTCGCGTTGCTCTGTAAAGGGACTATTTCCGCGTTCTAAATTAGAACATCACATCAAATAATGCGAACTGATTGGATTTTATTGAGAAATTCACCCACAGGTATAGACTTCCATCAACTTTTAACAAAATTTATTATCATTCAGCAAGAAATAATCAATTGAATGCGGAGGAAATGCATTAAATAATTCAAAAAAAGAAAAATCGAAGGTAATAACAATTCGAGAAATTACAAACCGACTTCCTTACGTTATGAACACAATGAACTGCGATGAGCACTATCAGGAGATAGTCGGCCAAAAAATCTGCACCGATGAAGTATCGTCACTTTGTGTATGTGTATGAAGGTGTGAATTTTTTACTCCATATTAGTGCACATATTGAAAGATGTGATTTTATTTTGGATAACTGGCTTAACATGCGGCAAGAAAAGCCAAAACAGACCAAAATAAACTGCCTAACAGTATATAGAAACTCGCAAAAATTCAGTTTTATATGAGTTTACAGAATCAAAGATGAACCCGTCTCTGCTTTATTAGTAGAGCTTAGTTGATCAAATGAACAACACTCTCTTTGACAGTGCCAATTTTCGACCATCGAATAATATCCAATAAAAGCACTGACTAAGAAGCACTTAATGTAAAATGACGGTGATAGTTAATTCAAAAGTTTTTTCTCTGAACAACAAAAATGCATAAAAAGTATTCAGGTTTAAAGATGCTGCGTAAAGAATAATCGATCATGGCATTTTCAAGACTTAGCACTGTAAACTTATTGCATAAAAGGTCAATTCTCAATGTGCTAATGAATGTTTTACGTGGTGAGGAATTTGCCCACTAAGGGATTGAAAAATGAACCAAAACGACACTGATAAGCTACCCATCGTATAGTGGAGGAATCCTGTTCGACAATTCAATAACTCATTTCTGTGCATTCAGATTTGTCTAATTGGACTTCCAGCCGTTGATTCACCTTTTTTGTTTTGTCCAATCTATCCCTTCAACATAGAGTCGACCTAGAATGATCTACATCAAGAACAACGTGAAAATTCTTTGAAACGTCTTTCCCGGTTTTCTGTTGGGAAACATTTCTATGATTGTGATGCTCAGAATTTCCCGAAATCTTTCCCGCTATTTTTTCCATATTTTCATGACGGATATTCAACGCAGTGGTGAATAAGCCGAAACGGCTAACCATCTTTTCATGTGTGCGGAATTTTTATCATATTATTGCACTACGTCTCTTCGACCAATCCGAATAATACAGTGGATCTAAACCGCTAATAAAACCACAGTGGCCTACCTTCGTACTCCTGTTGATACTATACAACTGATACAGTAAGATGCGCTAATTACATTTCGGAAATTGTGCCATTTTTGGGTTTTGGAATGTGCATTAAATTCGTTACCGTCGAACGATCACTGAAGCTTCAATTCAGTAGCCAAGTCGCGCTTTTCTTTGCGCTTTTTCCCAATGTTTCTATATTGAAAGGAATCATGTTTTAAAATCAATTTTATCGACCGAGGCAATATGCAATTCACGTTTAAGGGGATTTGCACCGTCATAAGGGCCTGAACGCACGAATAAATAAATAATATCGTAAACATGAGTACTTTTAAGTTGTGAAGATCGCCTAGTTGGATGGCAAAATATGTATGACTATTGCTGTTAAGGTGGCACATGAATGAATCGGCATAATATCCTCAGAGTCAAAAGTCGGAATTCAGGAAACGAAAAGACGTCTTCGAACCATCGGAACAGTTTTCTTCGTCTGAACTCTGGTCCTCGTACGGATCATCTGCAAGCTCGAACTGTTTTGCAAACCGTTCCTCTTTTCACTTACAATAGACCTCTCATTTTACATCGGACTTAACCTTAACTAACGTTTCTAGTTCATATGCAGATATCAATATAGCGAGCATTGGAAACAGCTTTCCTTTTCCTCAATATTTTATAATAATAAAGAAATGAACTGCAAACAAAAGAAAATCACGGAAACGGAGTTTACTAAGTGAATACTATTGCGTATAGACGGCAGTTTCTCGAAAAAATTTTGGGAAAAAATCATGTCGAAAGAGAATGCGATGAAGGGGAGTGTAGTATGGTGTATTTTTTTGCAGGTTTCTCTATGCAAATTTCACTGTTGAAAGGCACTCTACAATGACACATCTAAGAAAGTGGAACATTTTTGCCACAGTTTTATATGTTACTGGAACTCGAAATATTATCAGCGAGAAATTTCCTCTGAAACTATCCAAACCATTTGAAAAGTAAAGAGGCGGATAGTATATAATTTCGAACAATTGTTGCAATAAGCGATAAATACAACTCTCAAGCCACTGAACTGATAATTTTAATTCGACTCCGTAATTTATCGTGCATACTTGAATAATCTGCATCGAAAGTTTTTTTCCGCTTGGCTAAGTGAAGCAGAAAGATTTACCGGAGAGCCGCAATGCAGCTGGGAATGTGCTTGTGCCATTCTCACTACCTTCTTCAGGAAGGAGGCGTTCCATACGCTGAAGTGCGAGGTAAATGTAGGTGTACTGTTCCGGTCGCTGCACAGCCCCATATCTGCAACTGTACGAACGTTATAATGCCCGCAAATTCCTCATTCTATGGCGTACCTGGTGCTATTGAAAACTGTGACTAGGATTAACACTATCTTACCTTTTGCATTAGAGATAGGATCGTTTTAGCACAACGAGCGAACGTTACGAAAAAAGTGGTCATAATTCACAATTATAAGCAGCCTTGAATGTCATTTCTATTTTCTTTCAAAGCCAACCTACAAACCTAGAATTTGCTCAGACGATATTCAATTACTGAGCTGATAGTTTTCATAGTGAAAAAAATGGCCATACAGCTTCACATTAATCTCATTCTATCTGTGAAGCAAATGGTTAACAATTGCTACGTGTTAAAAACGATCAATATGCTAAAAGAGTGTTGAGATTAAACCGGAACTGTTTAAGGAATCGAAAAAAAGCACAGCAATTTCGGAAGCAGATTTCTAGCCCAACCCCAGTCCAAATCAAATTCTCATTTCCACGAACTGCGCTTGCAACGAGCAAACAGTGGGATGTTGCGTTGCTGATAAAATCCAGAAAAAAAAAGCTTAGGGCGTAGATGACTGATTTCTAGATATAGACTTACAGCGAATGCTGAGAACATATATAGGATCGTCGAAATTTAGACTTCTTTTCACTCAGTTAAAATGCATGCGATTCACTTATAATTACTAAATCAGCCTTATTAAAAAACTTGGGAGAATAAGGGAGAGCAAGAGGTGAAATCAGCTGACTGGAGAAAGTGCTTCATTGTTCAACTTGACGCTGCTGCAAGTAAGGCAACAACATCCATCAGCTACCTGTGAGCCGACTTGAACACGTGCATATTAACTATTAACCAAAATTCCACTGTGAAATTTATAAACATCGACAAGTAAGTAGGAGTAACCGCATTCAGGGTTCTTCCAAAACGAAGGTTGTGTCTGAGTGTTTTATAGTTTGCGCCACAAAAGGAAATCGGAAACATGAAGCAAACCTTTGTGCGCGAAGTTTAGAGACAATTGAGACAACATCAACGCCATCCAAGGAGCGCAACAGCTGTTCGACACCAAGCGCAATTGCTATGAACGTGCACGTCCGACCGATTCCGGCACTGGAAATGAGTGAAATTCTACTACGTACTTGGACAACTAAAGGATTTACTCCAGTTACACATTCTTAAATGTTCGCCTTCAGGGCCTTTTTTCTTTCGTTAAAATTATTCGTGAAACAGTTATAGGGATGCAGCAGAAATTTTATGATAAGATATTTCAGCTTAAACAATAAATTGTGCTATTCAGCTCACTGTAGTACTTAGCAGTATGACTGTTCCAGTCGGTAACCGAATTCCGTTCAACGATTGGATCGGCTGCTGAACGGCAATTGTTCGGTCAGCAGATGTTCGATGGTTTAACTGTGCCTACAACGCGTCAATAGTTAAAAGTCGACTGTCAAGAATAAAGTAGGTGTAATAGTCGGACAAGCCGAATCTTACAAATTGCACTGGCAGCAAGTTCACTACTGGGATTCCAACGCGGGTATTTTCCTTAAAGCAACACTACTGAATCTGGAACTTGTCATGAACAGATTCGAAGTGTCCTCAGAATGTGAAAACAAAAATAAAATCGACAATGAAGTGAAAGATTTCCAACTTATCACTATTAATCTAAGGAAATTTTGAAACATTATCAGTCGGGGAACAAATAATGTTTTCCATTAGCAAAGTACTCATTTTAAACAAAAAACGAAATGCATGCCCCACTGCACGGATCCAGTATAAATAATTCCTTCGTCCCAAAGTTGGGAAGATTGGGATATTTTATTTTTTCTCACGGAAGGATTGTCTATTTTCAAGAGCCGCGAAGAATATGTACTTTTCGCATCGAACTCCCTTAAATCACATCAAAAGGGAAATTATAAACAGCGATGGCAGAAGAATGTTGAAAATCACTGGTCATGCACTAAAGTAGTTTTGGACGGGACAATCTGGGAAAAGAACGGAATTCTGAGGACAATTTTCCGGAAATTTTTGCGAAGAAGTACATATATGTCATCATGACGTTTTTATGCACTTTAGCAGCAATCGAATGGTTATTGCACAATGCTCAATTGAGAGTTTTTAATGAAACGTTCTCCTGCACCGAAATTCTCCACTTTTCTCACTGAAATCAAGCGATACTAATCGGCATTTGAAACTATGAAATAATCTGTCGCCTATGGTGCACAGTAAATGACATTCGAAGCTATAATTTCGCTCTATAAATATCACTGCGTATTGCCTGCATCATTAAAAAAAGTTGAAACATGGGTGTTATTGAACCTCAAAAGTGGAAATAATACGACAAATCACCGCAGCCATAGGAGTGGACTAATCAGACGATCAGTGATAAAAAGAAGAAAGAAAGCACATTCAGGTAACGTGGAGGACCTGCAATGAACAATCACTGGTCCAGTGGTGCCATATTGCTTTTGCTGCTCATTTCTGCAACTTTCGACGGCGGCTATCAACTTCAGAACTTTCGTCGTATGGCCCACTGGTACCCGATGATCGAGCCACTTTTTAAACCAGAAATGCCTTAGTCGGTGCTCCTCATTGCCACGCTTCAAAAGACACACTTGAAGCAAAAACTTAACGTAATTTGCTCACCATTCAACAGAATTAGTAACGATTATTCCCTCGAAAGTGACTTCCTGATCCAGGTTCATAGCAATTGAATGGTTTGGTAAATAGACAAACATTGTTTGCTGCCTGTGAAGTAGCTGATTTTTTCACGGATTATTTTTGCTAACTATGATCTCCTCCTCCCTCCGGATAACAAATAAATGTTTCGACAGCACACTTTTGTTGAGCCCTGTATGCATGACATAAATCAATTTGGAAATGCCCATTGTGAGATCTAATATTACAGAAGGTAAAGCTTTTCGCGATCTATGTGTGACCACGCTTTGCAGGCTCACATGATGTTGAGCTGCCACTACGTCTCAGAAAACATTTGCTTGCGAAGACGCATTTTGCCGAAAGCTTAGTTATTTTATTGCACATTGCAGCTGGAAGTAACGGAAGGCGTTATACGAAAGAATACGCATATACAGCTATATATGCTAGCAATTTCGAACATGTGGCCCTCAAGCCTGAAAGATTCAACTTGAGATGAGAAATGAAGAAAGTGAAAGCGTTAGGCAGGAAGGAACTCCTTTGGTGGGCAGCGACTTTCGGGAACCACAGCACCGAGATAGAGGGGATGCGGCGGCTGGACGCATTGATATTCAGGGAACAGATACTTCCTCACTTTTCAGAAACCAGTTAAAAGGATGATTACCCGAAGTGAAATTTCTCGAATTTGAATCCCTTCGTGCACCGTAAAAGAGACAACAGTGGCGAGCAACGAACCATATCTTGCTTCCACATCTGGCCAATACTTTTCGCATTTGCGCTGCAACTTTACAAATTCAAAAAGATTTCTTCTGAAGTGAATACTGCGATTTATATGCCAAAAGGTGACCAACATCTGATTCATTTCTATGCTGTTTCGTAAGCACATTTGGGATCCTGAGAATTCCTGCTGCACTCGGTGCAACAAGCGCATTGAAATTTCAGCAAAAGACGGCGGCGACGGCCATTGAGATTAAGCGAAACGCTAATGGGTCAGGCGCCTGCAACGAAAACGCGGACGACCAACAATGTGATAAACCTTTCTATATATTGTGATGCAAGGAATAAATCGGGGCTCTGGCTTTGGGTTGCTCTCTCCCTCTTTCCCTAGGCGATTCGCCCGTTGGCCTCGTCTTGTCCTCCCGACCGACCTTTTCCCCCATTCGTTTCAATTTATTCCTCGCTTTGTTCGGATACATCCTTTCATGTTTTACGATAGTTCCAAATATTATGCCCATATCAGCTAGAAAAACCCTCTCCCAGCAGATTATGCCAAATACTGCGATGTCTTTGAATCACTTCTTGGCGACGTCGTATTGATCCATGCTAGCATTCCCACTAGAACTGCAGCTTCTAGTGAGAATGCTGACATGAATCAAATTCTCACTAGAGATTCGGAATAAGCCAAACGCTCTTACACAATTCTCGATGCTAAAACCGCAATGTATTGGAATCAAAATTTAGCATTCAGCATCGAAAATCATTGCTTCAGATATTTTTTTGACCAATTTTCTGCAGCAGCACCTAAATGTGATAAGAAAACAGATTTTCAAGGAAAAACAGTTTATTTTTTTGGTTATTTTATGAGTTTTTGCAAAAGTGCCTTAAGATAACAAATATGTGCTTCAATCTGTATCGATATGCAATTTTACGTATCTATTCACCAATTAACTTCAGCTTGCGAAACTCACAGGCTATGGCATCACATCCTATGCGCAGTTGCTTGTTTTCTGACTTTGTAACGGTTGTTGGTAATGACCTTTGTTCAGAAACCTTTAAGGTAAATTTTTCACAACTGCACAAGCAAGTGCGCAACAGAAATGCTCATCTTCATTGAGGGTTTGCGTTATTGGCCGCATTCATGTTCGATCGCATTACTTCGGCATTTGCCAGTGACTTCTGGTTTTCGTATTGACGTACGGAAAGCTCAGAAAGCAACAACACTTTTATCTGTCACTTTTCTCCTCTATCCTTTCTCATTTTCGAAAAATGTTCTTTTCGTAGTACGACTGGATTGCGTCAGTTTCAAAAATCAAAACATACCTCCACTGTTGGGCTCCACGATAAAGTTTCTTCTAGATTTGTTACCATAACGACGGCAGCCGACTTTTCCTGCCAAACCATCGCCCAAAAGTCGTTTATTGTATGTAACATTGGTCCTTCAGCAGCGATGTAAAGGGGTGTCGAATCAGCGCCCTGTTGGTTTTCTCAATTTCTGAGTGACTGTAGTTTGTGCTTATTAGAGGTCAGTTAGATGATCACTGTAGAACTAGAAGTCAAAATGCAAAGTCGAACGAAATGAGTATTCGGATGGTATCAAAATTGGAAATTAAGGAACTGATATGCGTGGAGTCTTGATAACGCCCGTTCTCTCTCAACGCTTGGCGTACTGGAAGTCGTTTTTAAAATCGTACTCTCCAGTTACTCCCGAAAACTAGGCTACCTGTGGATGAATGGCACATATTTGTGTCGTTAAAGGATTAGAACGAATATTTTAGTTGAAGTGTTTGTGTCCTAAACGAGTTTACATGAATTCCAACGAAATCATTGCAACTACATCTGGACTGGAAAGCTTATGATATATACAGCAATATTGTCAATCGCACTTGCATGTGATTTCATATGAAATCTGCGCCGCTAGAAACTTTGAATTGTTGGTCGCTCATAATTAAAGCATAGATTGTTTGTGGTGCTAGCGATATGATGAATTTTTCGAGTTAAGAAAGGTTTTTCAGTGGGAAGTGGCCTATTCAAAAGTAGAGTTTTTTTTCGAAAATTCATTCGAAAGCATACAGCAAATTCGTTTCCGTCGAATGGAAGAGGTCAGCAATGAGCAAAAAATGTTTCATCTTTGAAAATACAAATAACAGACGACGAATTTACCGTGATATAATTTGCATTTATATAACTTCGAGCTTCATCATCCGCTGGTCCAATGGGAGTGTCATCAAGGCTTGCAGTAGAGGCTACGTTGTTATCCCATATGCGTACTCGAGTGTCCCTAATCGGCCAAATTTGATGTCGATTTTTCAATGCGCAACCGTTAATTTTGGCACGGCATAAGTCGGCTGGGTTTGCTAGTACCTGAGTGATAAGAACATTTCCGTAAATTCTGGTAGCACTTCGAATTTAGTTTTGTATAGCAATTTCGTTTATGGCTTTAATTGTATTGACTTAGTAACAAAAAATTATGCAGGTATTTTTGCCTCATTCATCGAGATTTCGATCTCAGGTGACAGTCCTACATCAGCTCTCCCGAAAACATGGCAAAATTTGCGATGCAACAATTGCATATAGTGCAGTAGGCTTCATCTGCTTCAGCTGAGCATGAAAAATTGAAAACCAGGCGACAGTAGCAACGATTGGCCAGGTTTGGTTGAAGAAGTTTTTATAAAAATTTTACTTGTTGATGAAACGATGCATTTGTTGCAATTATTGCACTTCCAACAAAAAGTAATCATTTTATGGATGTCAATTGAATATGAGATTCTGCAAAGTGCATCAGTTGTTTAGAAGTTGTCCTACAGCACGAACTGTTAAGAAGTGTAGTAATTGGAAGCTAATGCTGTAACCTCAAAGTCATAAAGGAAAGACACTGCCAAATATAATGGTTCCTTGAAAAGCCCAACGACTTTGTCGCACAAGCTTCCGAAAAATTTTTCTTTCCTTTCTACGGAAATCTGCTTCAGATTGTATTATTCTGTGCAAATATTTCGTCAAAAAGCTGCAAACAACTGCGCATTCTCGGTCATAAAACCTGGAATTAAAAGAAAAAATCGGATCTGCTAAATGCGATAGCATTTGCTATTCTCAACTGAAAAGTGAGGGAGAAGGAAAAGGGAAGAGCGAGGAGCTGGGGGGGGGGGGGGGTGGGGGGGGGGGGAAGGGGGGGGGGGGGTTGNGTATGTAATAGTTAAAATAATGAAAGGAAGGGTTTCATGATGAGCAGTTCTTTTTTTTTTTTTTTGAGGTAATGCAGTTATTACTTTTCGATGAGAGCTGAAGAATGCATTAGTACTTACTGCGAATTCCGAGAATAATTTCGTTATCGAATTGCAGATATTCATATGGCGAAGTTGTTGCCGTGTTATGCGTTTATGTTTTCCACAATCAAATGTTTCACTCGATGTACTGAAATTGTAGCCACGTTTGTGCTACCAATTCACTTCAACCGATGATGAACAAATATGCGATTGTGGAGTTTTGAGATTGACACTTTGTCACAATGAGGTGTACATTATTTTAAACTCCACTCACTAATGGAATTGAGCATCGTTCAAAGCTGATCGCTATTTTGAAATGTGTGTAACCAGAAAAAACAGATGAGTCGATTTTATGACGTTTGAAGTCATGTAGGCCATTAAGTTGCACCGTCAAAGCAAGCCTGAGATAATATTTGAGGTTTGCTATTGAATAATGAATAGGAAAGGGGATGGGGTGTAAGCGGTGGTGAGAAGATGTATGGAATGCAGCGCATTGCGATATAGTTGAAATTCAAGACTGTAGTGCCGCTGAGATAATAAACATATATTTTCGATTGACTAAACCGCTCACCTCTCACATAGCGGTGATGATACATTGACTGCGTTGTTGATGGCAGCAAGGTCAAGCTTAAGTGATGCGGAAGAACCCCGCCTATAAAATTGTCTCGGTTATTCTCATACCCACTTAATTAAGTACACATTTTCACATTCTAATGTTAACCTGATCATGGACGCTGAAGTTTTCGTATTTTCCATAGTCTTGAGAGGAAAAAAAAAACACGAATAGTTAAAATCGCAAATGCTACATTAAGAAAGAAAAGAGCTAAACAGCAATCAACCAATTCAAATAAATTCCACTCTCCAAGTAAATCAAGAAAATATCATGAATTCATCACTTATCGAAGTAAATTATTCAGAGAAATTTTCGCAACAATGCGATTCATATGGTATAGTTTACTTTATATCAACAGCAAGGTTAAAACCAGTGGAAGAGATAAGCTATATCCCTTTATGAAACTTCAATCATACCAACACACTATTAACCATATGCTTTATCTTATATACTTCTAAAACACATCGAACACTCTTTATAATGTTCGCAAAAAAAAAAAAAAAAAAACCACGTCGTTCATTCTGTGCAGTGTCCTCAAAGTTTCTCATAGATATGAAAAAAATTGCAATATTTTATGCTCAATATTTTAAACGTCGGCAGTTACCTACGACTATTCGAAGCGAATGCAATTTCGAACGTGCGATCAGACAAGTCAATAAAATAGTTTCGTATAACCTTACACCACAAACTGCATAAATTTCGCTATGTGGCGTAAAATTCGTTAAATCATTATATTACAGAAACGGTGCAATAGCGCCGAATTTGCAATGTACAATCATCAATAATCCATAATTAAAAGGGAAATTGCACTGAAGTAACTTGTTACAACTGAATGAACATGAAACACAATAAGAAAACGATTGCAAATCATGCCTCTCAAGTAGTCCACGAGTACGCATCCTCAACGGTGCAACCATTGGTTGTTTCTTCGTTATTTCAGAAACCGGCTGAAGCAGAAATTATTGGGAACAATACGAATGTATAATAAGAGCGTCCGTGGCAAACAATGACGGCAGTCGAGCGATCTCACCACTCAGCCAGTTCAAAACCGCACTGATAACCGTAGGGGATTCGCTCACACAATCTCAGTTCACATAATGCTTACTGCTTGTTAGGCGAAGATAGGGAATGTTTCTAAATAAGCTCGAGAAATATGAAAACCAATGAAATAAAATTTCTTTTTGTGCAATAAAGGAAAAAGGAGCATAATAACGCTTAAAAACTTCTCGCCGGGAAAGTTTTAAGTTGACATCGACACGCAGAATGCGAATAACAATACAAGCTTTAAAATTAATTAGAGGATCTATTAATATGAGGACAATGAATCAGAAGATGGGCGCCTTTTAACAAGTGGGTTAATCGGGAATTTTTTATAACGACGCACATCAAACACTCGAGCGTTGATCAAATTGGGCAGGTGGATGGTCCCGTCCTGCGCAAACCGTTTGCGACATCTGCACAAAATGTGTTAAAAATAGTGGCCCGATGATGTGCGTCACTTCCGATTGAACCGGTTGCTGAAAACAGAGGTATTGCGTGAACGTCGTGCGCCCCCTACCGTTTTTGTGCACAAGGCCTAATTAAAAACACTTCAATTTCACGCCACAACTTAAATACCTATATCTACCGGCCGAGGAGAGGATGTGTGGAAGTGCGATTGACTTTCAAGCAGGCTTATTAAATGACGAGTTTCGCAAAAACATCAAAGATCATGCGCAGGACCATTCATACAAACTAGTGATGAATAATGCTCGAGCAAACGCAGCTTGCTTAGAAAAAAGGGTTCAGCCTACGCGGAAAATACTGACAAGATGCTTTCAGCGAACCCAATGAAATTTGTAATTACGAGGCGAAGGTGTTAATTTAGTTGTAATGCAAATTTCACCAAGAAGTGAACTATGCAGGTCGAAATGTCGCATCTAAAAGGTGAGAGGAAGTGAGGCGTTTAGCTTTTCAAAAAATCCTTTGCTTTTAAAATTTTCAGGATCATTCGATGTGACACATAGATTCCTTTCATGGACATTATCGTGGAACTGAATTGAGAGCTTCTCAACATCTTTACCCTGTGCTTTCGAAAAAATTCTGCCGCGTTCATAAAAACAAATGAGTTTGAAATTTTTTAAACGCTTTTTTGTTAAAATATAATCGCCATCCCCGAATGGAAGCATTTCGATTTCATTGGAGAATTTCTTCGCAACATTTGTCTACTGAATACTTTCGCAGTACTTGCAATTCTTCGAATGCGACCTCATATGTCGCTGTCGGTAAGGTGCTGACGGTAGTGAAGCAAGCAACTTTATTGTTACTTATGGTAAAACTTTCTCGCTCAATCGTACAATATGCAAGCATTTCGCTTTAAAAGAGAATCAGACTGCTGTAAAGCACAATCTCTGCAAACGTTTTGATGGATAATATGAGTAACGGTAAAAGATGCGCACCGAACACAAGTAAGAAGCGGCACACGAATGAACGAAGTCGAAAGGGTGGCAGACAACGTGCTCGCATAGCGAGAATTCTTCAGTTAAGAGTTTAGCGGCATATTGAGGCGTACGTTTTGTGAATGAGCGCCGCCACAACGGCGAGCATGGTTCTAGCGAAGCGACCAGCGAATGTGGCGGTGTGTGGGCGCGACGAACGACAGCGAAGTGCATACTGCGTCATTTCAACCGCCGCATCCATGCAGTTCAAATGTGGGAGAATAGAAAGAGAGAAAGACAGAGAGAACGAGAGAGGGAGAGAGAGGTATTTGCCCATTGGCGACTACCATCGAGCAAAAACCGTTCGTTTGTTTGTTCGCTTGTGAAAACTCCTAATGTCGGAAGTGAAATGAATGCGCTTTCAGCTGTTGTGTACATCGAAAAGGAACAGCCATCACCTTGTGCGGGCATGCGATAGTCCATCAAAGTTTGGCTGAAATTCTTGTTGTTCGAGTTTCATCAACTAACAAACCTTATCAGTCAAGCGAGAAATTCGTCTTCATCGTTTGCTTACTCGTGATCAACAAATTCCAAATAGTTCATATGAAGAAAATCTAATGAATGCGTAAAAATATACTTCCTTCTGAACAGTCCTTTCTCTGCATTCGCCTACAGTACACACAATACCGATCAGTATATGCAGTTTTGAGTTCACCGGTACACTGAATAGATGTCGAACGTATTTAAGCTCGTAACGCAGGTAAAGTATGTTCGGCATTTATGACCTTATTTAAGCCGTGATTGTACAGCGCGAGTCTGAATGGGCCTTAAATGCCGCACTTCGCTGCTCATTTCTTTTCTACGCACTGCTTTTCAGTACGCAACTGTTTTTACTAAACTGCAGTAGAAACAAGTTAGAAAATTTTTTTGCAAAACTGTACTATTGGAAGTGTTTTCACCAGCAAGGCTTCTCTTCGGAGCTCTGCGTGAAAACTTTTCTAAGCTACTTTCAGAATTTCCATATGTAAAGCACTTTTCAATGACGCTACACGTCATTCAACGGCAATATCGCAGAACATGAAAAATAACATGGAAAAGTGTTACTTATTATTCTCCTTTACCGTCCACATAGCATTTAGCATCGGAATTCCTACTATAATAGCTTATGTGCTATAGCAGTGCTATAAAAGCGCATGTAGCACATATTAGTCAACTGCTGTATGCAGCTGTCTAATATGTGCTTTCTTCGTCAACGGTCGGTATAACTCCATCACTACACTTTTATCGACAAATTGTAACGCAGTTTTCGCTGCGGTAGAAACGAGTTCCATTCAATAGATTTATCACATATACACGCTCGACCAGTATGCTATACAAGTTGGAAATAATCGCTCCAGCGGTCAATGCGGATCGTCGTATCCGAGTCGTACACAACGATTGTCGAAGCGACGCTACAAGATTTGTAGTGGACGAAATTGTGCGTTTGATGGCGTTCGCCTTTGTCGCCTGTTTACGCGAATTTCCTAGAGTGGTGTATCCATCATTGTTTCACGCCCACTTCATTTGTCACGAAAGTTGCGTTGATTGCAAAAATCGTTTTAGGAATTTCTCCGTTAATAACTTCTTCCTTTCCTTTTTTTTCTCCAGTTGCACAGTAATCACTGAGCTTCTATCATCCTTATGACGTACACTCATTCATCAATGCCATATGAATAGTCTTCAAACTCGTGCTAAATGCACCTCTCTAGCGAGTTAGGAAGAAACTGAGTGTCTGGAAAAATGAAGAGAATGCAAATAAGAGTGGTTTTATAAAATAGTAACTTACTACGTTTGGAACGTATTTTTGCAGAGGATTTTTAAAGAACAAAGCGAAGCAACTATTGAAAGAATTTTGTCGAAGTGAAAACTTATTTAAACAATTAAAAAGAAGCCAGTATTGGATTGTTTTGCAACCTGAAAATCATGTTGCATTATGAGTTTCTTCGCAATAGTAAACTTATGTTTTCAATCAAGAGTGAAACGATGATAAAAATATTTAGAAGAAATTTTGGATGGACTCACTCGGCTCACTGGAGGTGGTGACGAAGCTCGTAAACGTCGGTAAATTCGTCGGACAAAACGTCTTTCTCTTCTCTTCCAGCACATCATAAGGAGAAAAACCTTAAGGAATCACCAAGTTGGTACTGCTCAAATTAGTATTTCTTGGCTGAGCAATGCGCACCAGGGCCTCGGCTGTCGACTTTTTCTTGGAGTAATTTCTTGCGATGTTGGTGATGCCTCTGATGTTGGCACATACTTGCGACCACATTTCCACAAGCCACGATTATGATCTAACGTGACTTATACGAACAACGGGGCCTTTCCTCAATGTGATGAATGTGGTTAACTAAAAATAGTCTTTTTTTTTGAAAATTAATAAGCAATTTCACAGGAAAAAGGATGATAATTAGCAGTTGCACTTTTTTAGGCGAAATTTGCAAGCTAAAAATGAAATCGAAAGAGAGCATGGGCAAAGCAGTAAGATTCTGTGCCATCTAGCTCTAATATACGAAAAGCCAGCATAACGAGCTGCGATTGCTTTTTTCCAATGAAATACTTCCAGCTTTTATGCGCTTCTTAAGCAACATTTCTTTCACTATCGCAGATGAATGGCTTTCTTTCTTTCTAATGTTGTTAATTTTTTTTTTTTCTTTTTAGATAGCGGAGTTCAGCGCTCCAAAAATTTGTGGACGGTTCTTTAAAAAATTTGTGGTGCGAAAAATGCGATAAAGTTCAAACAAATCACCTCTTATTTTCAAGTTCCATCAAAACTGTATTGCAGCTTAAATCGTCCAGACCTTTCGAAGATAAAAAAGCCGCGTATCATGCAAATTTCCAAAACGTATCGAAAGCATATGTTCATACCAGCTCCAGGAAGATTATAAGATTCGATGGCTGACCAAGCCACTGATAGTGGAAAAATCAACAGTTGGAAATTTTAAACGGTGTGCCGTTTTCGCTCCAATAAGCAGCTGCGTTTGTTTCCTAAATAGTAGGAGTTTTGATGATCGTTTAATTTTCAGCCTATTCAATATTTTCAATGAATATTTGTTCCCAATACATGTTTGCATTAAGGTTTCATCAAATTCCGAAAAGTCGCCACCACTACAACATTAATTCGTATGAATTCGATGTACCTAAAGCTTCCTCTAAATGCAATAAGAGTACACCACATGAAGCAACAATAGTCGTTACAATTTGCTACTGAAACAAAACAGTTACCTGGAGGGTCAGTGAACGGCAAGGAAAATATTCTATTGGGAACTAGTGGCGGTATAATTACTTGCAGGATTAGCGAAGGTAGCCTGTAATATGCATTTACGTGAAGTAGGAAAACCAAGGTATTTAATGCTATTTAGCAGGTTGACTGTTTATGATATGGGCTTTAATGTAACGCAAGCACCTCATTGAAACAAACGGATTTTTGAGCAGAAAAAAAAAACAGAATGTGTGGTTATTCATTGAAATATACTAGCCATTAGCCATTGTGAGAGCACACCATGGGATACTTCCACAATGCTGCTTAATGTTCGAAATCCACATTTTGAAGACAGCACCAAATTTC
This sequence comes from Toxascaris leonina, assembly GCA_022844705.1. Classification (NCBI taxonomy): domain Eukaryota; kingdom Metazoa; phylum Nematoda; class Chromadorea; order Rhabditida; family Ascarididae; genus Toxascaris; species Toxascaris leonina. The sequence goes on from JAARMF010000251.1 coordinate 54,271, forward strand.
TGAAAAAGTTAAAGAGAGTTCACTGAATTTTAATGCAGATTCACTTTAAATCTTCAACATATGGACACATCCAACTAATATTGCACAGGAATTACTTTAGGAAAGCACACGGAACTACCCAATAGTATGTGTTTTATTTCCGATAAAAACCAAGCGAAACACTAAAGTCTCTTTGATCAGAGAATGCAACAAAACCTATAAGCGAATAAGCAGTTTCGTTTTGCTTACGGAAGTTGTTCCTTTCGAGACCGATAAATTTTGAATAGTGAATAAAAAATGAATTGTAACATTTTAAAGTTTGAAACCTATTGGAACAGCTGAGAATTCTTTTGAGGCAATTCGAGATGAATGCAATTTCTAAGCGCTTTTCATGTTGTGCTTATTGTTAAAGCTAATGTTTACTGCCTAACCGATTCAGCTGTTGTTCTAAAAAAAAAACTTTCAACTCTTCAACGTTATAATATTATACCACGAAAAACGGAACGCACTCTTGCAAAAAAAGGAATGTCGTGTAAAAATTCCTAGCACCATACATATGCGTACATAAAGTAACGTATTTGGAGCTTTTGCGTTCCATTCAATGGAATAAAGAAAGATGAAAACGTAAAGAGTATATGAAATCTTTTTGATGAGTATATGCGTTTGTTTGCGAAATTTTGCGGTTGCGCACGATTTTTAGCATACAATGCCGAAATTTTTTTTTTTTATATTCAACCCTATCAATTCGAAACATATATCGCATAGCAGCAGCGTTGAGGAGATGTGACAAGGATTCGATGAAATAGTTCAGTTCATAAGGATCTGGTTGTGATCAAGCAAATGCCAATGCGAATGGCTTCAAGCGCTTCGAAACATTCGATAGCTGTTGGAATCACTGGAACGTGCAATTGACAGCAAGGAGTGGTCTGTGCTGCAACTTAGAGCAGATTTCGACGCTAGAAAACCTGGATAACGAGGGGCACGAAAAAGGTCAAATGATAAGTTCCCAACGAAGCTTGTGCTACGTAAGATGAAGTCTTGTAAAATGAGTAGTAACGGAAGAATAGTAAAACAACTCGAAAATCAGTCGTGTTCAGGTGGTATTGAACAAGATACAGCTGCATAAACAGTGCACAGCTGACTCATAATTTGCTGTGAGTTATAACTATCTAAACATTCAAATATTGTGGAACTTAGGCGAGTATTGCTAGACTTTCGCAATTAGTAGCTGATGGTTCGGTAAAGACTCTGAACGGATGTTCTGACATTTTTTGCCACAGAAGAAGAAATTCTGTGGCCACGGAGCATCATTCTGGCCCACAATTATAGAATACCGTTCGTGGGCAGTGGCAAGTGTTTTGTGGTTGATAAGCGAGTAACTTATCAGCCACAAAACAATAGCGACGATACCGCTTGCTGCTTTAAGACGAATAACGAAAAGGTTGTAAGGAGTGAAATAAAAGCTTGAGCACTAAGTGCTAAAAATACTTATAGTGAGCTAGTAATTAAGTTAATATTTTCCGGCTGGTCGTTCATGCTAACGAGCAAGAAATACAATGCTTCGATATATTTTTGCTCTGAAGTACTCAATTTCTTTAATTATTGCTATTAAATTATTGTTCACTGATGAACGCAGTATCGAGCAATTATTTTACGGAAAGGGCGACACCTATTGAATAATCAAGGTGGGCCCCACCTTCTGGAATATATAATTTTCAAAATCGATTTACTAATCGAAAGGTTTTCAACAAAGAAGCGAGCGTTCTTTCTATCTTCTTAACTGAGCAGCGAAACATTATTACGGGGTTGATCACTTTTTTATTCGATGCTTTATCATAAAAAACTGCAAACAAACCTGAACTTTTTCGTCTTTTTTTCTGAGTAATCTGAAGATGTCGCCATAATTATGATGACAGCTTATAGTTGCAGCCAGTTTATGCCAATTGTTTTCATCATTTTGATGTAACTTCCTACCGACTGAAAATGCAGTGTTCTGAATGACCGATCCTATTCGTATTGTTCGAATTACCAAAATTCGCGCTTCAATAAAGCCCTTTGTTGCGCAGTGTATTATTAGGCAAATAACGCAGATGAGTTAGAGAATGTTCGCCAAGATGATAAACACTGATGACTTGGTCGAGCAAATAGGTCACCCAAGAAGAGAAATTGTTTTGCAGTTCCTGCCGAACCAGGTGCAATCGACAGCCACATTTTCCCATCTAAGCCGAATGCAAATCGCAAACAGACTACAGCTCTCTGTCTCGAATGTTTCATACGTGCTTTACACATCGTACGCATAAGCGAAAGCGCCAAAACGCCCACACGGAAGCGGCATACCTCTAAATCAATGTACCATTACAACCGACGATAAATGCAAATGAAAAGCAATAGGCAGCTAATAGAATTCTGCTTTCTAATGCACTATTGAAGACTATGTGAGTCACAATTTGAAGATTATTGCAAACCGCTGTATCAGTACTTATTCACGCCTTCGGTACTCCCAATTCCTTGCGAAGTATATGGGCTCAACGACAAGATGGTGGGTTTCATTTTATCCTACATAGTTGCTTGAATCGTGCTTAAATCTTTCATGTGCAAGTGAGAAACGCTTTCGCATGATTTTGGGAAACTCTGTAGAATTATAATTTGTAAGGCATAGAAAGTTCGGGAATTTTGTTGGACGATTCCCTAATGAATCCACTATCTATCTCTGGTAGGTCATGAGACGGAACTATAGAGATCTGAAGCACAGCCAACAAATGAACAGCCAACTGTAAAATTATATGAATGCTTGTCTTACGTGAGAAAAGCTTCTGAACAAAAGCTGCAATGGACACCTCCTATTCCTTTAACACGAAGTAATATAAAGAGCCTCATTTTCAAGTTAAATAGCAAAGGAAAGGGCAAAGCGAGGTGAAAAAGTTACTAATACATATTAGCAGTAATTGTAATACTCGGCATATTGACTTATGGGAATTACCTCGTACGTAAACATTTCGAGGTTTGTTAAAAGGTCGTGGGCTGTAAACGTCTCGAGCTTGTGTAAAGCATTCGGCTGATCATAAAACAAAAGATTCATCACAATCTGAAGGATCGATCTATAATGAAGATTCATGGGCCATTTTTCTGCCTACAAACTAGAAAGGTCGAGCCAGGAAAAATATAGCGCGAAAAAATTTCGCTTCTTTCGGCTGAAACGAATTCACAGCGTTCTTTATTGTTCGCTGGGGAACGGAGCCAGATCCGAGGTCCCAAATGCCAACACACGAAGGCGCAAATGCACTCATTCATGGGATTGCATGAAAAAGTGAACGAACTGATGTAGTGAATTTGTGAACTTTCGCATTTCATCTCAAAAAATAAAAAAATAACTAAATAAAAAATTGCACATAATTTGAGCAGTAAAGTATATTTCCAACAATAGAGAGACATGCCCGAATATCAGCAGAAAATTTAAAACTTCTACAAAACGGAGCATCCGTTGGCAATTGAACAAGGAATCGTTCTGCTTGACACTGCGACCGCTGAAAAAAAAAGAGCGTAGAAGTGCGCTAGATACCTCATTTCGTTGATAATACCTCCAGATATGAACGACATATTGCTGTCCGACGCCAGCAATGTGGAGTGCGTTCTAGCCCGCCTGAAAAAACACCGTTGACTTTCACGTAGGCTTGCATCAACGGACACAGCAATGGGCTGAAGTGTTAATGACCACTTCGAAGCATTGCAGTCATCTGGCGAAACGGGTTTCATTGAACGAGGAGGATGATGCGTAGGATTGCAAGAATTTAAGTCGGACAGTGCTCGACTACGATAAAAAAATGTGGCTTTCAACAAGAATTTAATGCGTTAGACCGGAGACTGTTAAAGCACCTTTTTCCAACCAATGCTACCAACGAATCCGATCACATGAACATATCGCAGTATTCGGCGTGACTAGGGAAAACCGATCAGAGGTACAAGAAGATATTCCTAACCATGCGAGCATCGACAATCTCCTTCACAATCAATCGACCAACCGAATCAGACAATAAGTCAATCAATCAATAAATCAGTGAACTAATGAATCAATCAATCAATCAATCAACCAACCAAATCTATCAATCGAATAATTCGAAACAATAAATCAAATCAATCAAACCAATCAATCAAATCAATCAAATGAATCAATCGAATCAGCCAATCAAATCAATCAATCGAATCAATCAAATCAACCAATCGAATCAATCAAATCAATTCATCGAATCAGTCGGACCAACCAAATCAACCAACCCAATCAATCAAGTCAATTAAATCAATGAATTGAAGTAATCAATAGGATCAACTAAATCAATCAATTAAATCAATCAAATCAATCAAACCAACCAATCGAGTCAATCAAATCAATCAAATCGATCGATCGAACTGATCAATAGAATCAATCAAATCAATAAATCGAAGCAGCTCAATCAATCAATCAAATCAGTCGGATCAACCAATCAAACAAATCACTCAAAACAATTGATTCAATCAATCGAATCGATCAAATCAATCCACCGAAGCAATCAAATCAACCACTCGAATCAATCAGATCAATCAACGGAACCAATCAAATCAACTGAATCAATCAAACCAATCAATAGAATCGGTTGGATGAATCAATCGAACGAATCAAGTAGACCGATCAAATCAACCAATCGAATCAATGAAACCTATCGATCGAATCAACCAAATCAGTCCATAGAATGAATCGAAACAACCGGATCCACCAACCGAGCCAATCAAATCAATGAAGTCAGTTAATTAAACTGATCAATGGAGATAATCAAATCAATGATTCGAATCAAATAAATAAATCAATCAACTAGTCGAATCAATCAAATCAATCAATCCTATCAAGCAAATCAATCGATCGAATCAATCAGATCATCCAATCGAATCAATCGAACAAATTAATCAAATCAGTCAATCGTTCAATCGAATCAATCAAGTCAACCGACTGAATCCATCAAGCTGATCAATCGACCAATCGAATGAATCAATCAAATCGGTCAATAGAATCCAGCGAATCAATTAAATCAACCAAGTCATCCAATTGAATCAATCAAAACAATCAATCCCATCAATCCAACCAATCAAGTCAATCGAATCAATCACTCAAATCAATCAGTTGTATCAATCAAACCAATCAATCGAATCAACCAATTGAACCGATCGAATCAATCAAATCAATCAATGAACCGAGTCAATCAAATCAATAAACCAAACCAATCAGTCGGATCAATGAAATCGACAAATCGAATCAAACAAATCAATCACTCGAGTCAACTAAAGAAATCAGCCAACACAAATGATCAAGTAAATCAAATCAATCGAATCGATCAATCGATCAAGTCAACCAATACAGTCAATCAAATCAGCCAAATCTATCGATCAATTCAATCGAATCAATCAATCAAATCAGTCATTCGGAACAACCAAATCAACTGATCAAATCGGTCAAATCAACCAGTCGAAACGATCAACTCAAGCAATCGAGTCAATGAAATCATTCACTCGAACGAATCAAATCAACCAGTCGAATTAATCAATAGAATCAACCCCTTCAATCAACGGAATGAGTCAAATCAGACCATACATTCGAACCAATCGAATTAATCATTCATAACAATAAAATCAATCAATCGAACTAACCAATCACATCAATGAAACCGATATCTTGAATCAATCAGATCAGTCAACCCAATCAATCAAATTAAAATCAATCATATCAATCAACTCAATTAAGTGAATCAATCAAATAAATCAACAGAATCAGTCGAATCATTCAACGAAGCTAATCAAATGAATCAATCGATTCAATCGAATCAGTGACTCGAATCAATCTCATCAACGAAATGAACCAATCCAGTCAATCAATTCAATCAATTCAATCAATCGAGTCGATCAAATCAATCCAGCGAGTCAATGAAATCAATCGTTCGGACGAATCGAATCAATCAGTCAATCGAATCAACCAATCGAAACGATCAGCTCATTAAATCGTATCAAATAAATCAGTCAATCAAACGTGATATGATTAATCAATGATTTGATTGAGTCGAGGTTCAATCAAATCAATCAGTCGAATCAAGCATATGAATCAATAGAGTCAATTAAATCAATCATTCGAATCAATCAAATCAATCGGTCTATTCATTCAAATCAATCAATAAAGTCAATTAAATCAATCAATCAATGAAGTCATTCAAACCATTCTATCGATTCACCAGATCAACGAAATCAACCAATCGGATCGATCAAACCAACCAATCGGATCAATCAATCAGTCAACCGGAATCAATCAGCCGGATCAATCAAACCGATCAATCAAATCGATCAAATCGATTAATCGATTCAGGATTGGGCAAGTCGTCGTTCTCTGGAGGTATAATGTGACCAAAAACTGAAGAGTGAGCTGTATGTTTAGAATGCGTTACTTGTCAGGTGCATCATTTTTGATCCACAATGAAGGGAAGTTCAATTTCGTCTGGTAGAAACTTTCGAGAAAGGTTTCATGAATACGCTCTGGTCAATATCATCGACGACTGCGAAAGTCTCGCAATCAAAATGCCTCTAGTCTCGCGCATTATTACTTGAGGAGTGAGATGAACGTTGATCTCTTATAATTATACCTCGGAATATAATGCGCGCAGAAACGAAAATGTTGCGAGCTGCAGGAGGGGCAACGCATTGTACTTATGGCTCACGATCCGCGAAATCAAGCGAAGATACGAGATAGCAGTTGCAGGAATAGTATTAATGCCCACAAAAATTGGCACACTGTATGACAGCCTCCATTGCGTGTGTTTTGTTAACTGCTTATCATGCGGCGTTATCGTGTGTCACCGAATCCTGTCCTTGCCGATTATTGCATATTCGTTTTTCGTTGGGAATCACAAATTGTAACGACCGAAGGGCCACTTGTGCTCATCCATCCCGTTGTTCCATTGATATTTGCTCCATGGAGTAGAAGGTAGTGCTAAACACAATCTCACTGTGTAAAAACAAATATTCCGAGAATCCCTTAGCCCTACAGAATCTACTGCAATAAAAAATGCGGATGAAAGGAACATATATCCCCTGTGCACTTAGAAAATTTTTTCTTATTATTTCGCGCGGGATTTGCAACCCACTGCTTACCGGCTCATTAGGATCATCGCATTAATTATGATTAGTTATGCACCATCAAACTAGGAGTGTCGACAATGTTTGTGAATGTATTTGCAGTTGTAGCGTCGCCTGTCGTTCCTGTATGCTGCGTTGATTATTTAAAACACTTTTAGATAGTCTTTGAGCTCCTATATTTCACGCCGGACATTTCATCAGCTCCCGATCTTGGTTCTTATAATCCTAAGAAAAACGACATCACCGATGGAGGCCAGCGCAAAGCAAAATATTCCATTGGACGTTCATGCAGCGACCAATACAGCATCAACTCCGCAACTTGTTTGCTGCATTTTCGAAAAAAAACAAAATGTTTCCAAGGATTATTTCTTGCCGGAATTCACAAAAATGCATGTCGGATTAGAAAGTTACTGCAGTAGTTATCCTATCAAAAGTAACAAATTATGTGCCGGATTTGTTCAATTTTTCCGGACTTTTGAATTCGAAATCATTACAACTCGTTTTTCGTTTCGCTGTGCTGAGAATATGCAGACAAACAGGTTATCTTTTAATTGCCAATGCAGATTCCCCAAGGAAGTGAATTGCCGATCATTGAGCCACTCCCTACCGCATTATACACAAATTTCAAACCTCGGTTCTCGTAAAGTTCGCAGTCGTTAGACGGCCCGCAGAAGTGTGTTTATAGCAGCGGCATCATCTGCGCCTCCTGCTGAGAACGCCGATCATTGAAAGGATGCCACACTAGACCACAACAGTGTTAGTGTTGTAAGTATGTACTTTCCTAAGAAACGGAGCTATATATTCTGGGCGCTCTCCGTCGGTTCTATGTAAGCCATTGTGGAGATCTCGTGGACTTCTTCGTTTCTGTGGGTGTCTTTGTAGAGGTTTCGCTGGGACCCATTATACAATAACAACTTCAACAGTTGCCTTTCGTATGACCTCAACGTACAAAAGAGTATGGGAGAAGACAGAGAGACATAGTGTTTGTGTGACAACCCCATCGAACTCGTTGAGAACACCACTCCAGTTCCAGGATAACAATCGCTTATATACTATGACGCTGGTAAACAAGAGAAAAGCATTCGGCAAAGGTTTTTAAGTAATTTGAACCCCCGGCTATCGAAGCACTGAGGGGCACAGCTTGTAAGGACGCTTTTAGGCTCGCTTGTCGTGACAGTACCAGTATCTGGTGTTGACACCTCCAGAAATCAGAAGCCACCTTATGTCGCATAGTTAAGAATTAAGAGTCCAGGTCACTCCAAGGTTAGGGCCGCCCAAAAGACCGTCAGAGACGCAAGAAGCGCAGCATGTTTTAAAATCTAGGACAGTCTGACGACCCCTTGACTGTCGCGAGCCCGTGAGTGATGATGCCAGGGGAAAGTTTGGGGGGAGAGGAAGTATATGGACTGTCGGACCGCTTAGAAGGGATGCTCAAAATGCACTTAGGGCCGTGATGCCCTGAACTCCAGGGCACCTCGGAACGAATTCCTGGCGATGTTCAACCTCGTTAAGAACCTAGTTAAGAGCCGCAAATCATTTAATTAGAAGATCAGTGATTTTCCAATTAAATGACTTAAGGACCTTGCAATCAGAGAAACATGTCGCAAACCTGGCTTCAAAGTTACAAAATGTTCTTGCGTATTGGCAACGTGGAATCCCGAATTAATGATCCCGAACTAAGCTCTTTGAACTTGCAATGATTTCAGTGGTAAGTTCTTAAGGCGCCCATTATTTTTCATCCCCTTAGTTCTACAGAGCACTGATCTTTTTTGCAGAAAAAAAAAATGTTAAATTTTTTTTTTCATAGACCGATTAGCTTCGATGTTCACCGGCAAATGTTGCTGCTGCACATTCAAGCAATTCGAAGAATCACTTGATTTTCTTTTTTCGCGAAACGCGCCTAGATAAGTAGATTCCTGTTCTTGTAATACCTAAGAAAGTAAGAAACGAAGGCAGACAATTTATGTATACAAGAGACGCATTGTTTTAAAAGAAGCCAGTCATCAATCACAGTGTAAAAAATCATTAACTTGTGTTGCAACATTTAAGACTGTTTATTAGTATGCTAGTTGTTGTAGGATATCATAACGCCAAATTCGACGGAGCAACATCAGTTGAGGCCAACAATTTGCCCAAAAGCTGCACGCCACTAACAAAAATCGCTCTTAGTATTATGGATGATGGACTGCTTAAGTGAGCCTTAAATAAGTCAAAATCTCTGTTACGACTACAAAAATTGAAATGCTAGGTCACTCGATTGATAAAATCACCAGACGTTGATGGTCGAGCTGCTGAGCAGTGAAGGTTGTCAACGACCAAGGAAATTCGCGAGGAAATTTGATTCAACTCTTGCGGCAAGCCTGCGATCATTTAGGCTGATTGATGGATTTCCAACCTCATCGAAGAAAGTATATGGATGATTATCAATTTCTTACGCCCTTTTGTGAATTTTTTTCGCATTGCGCCCAAATCCATCTGGCAGTTCTGAATCGCCGGTCGGAAAACAAGTTTTTTCTTGAATTTCGGAACAGCCAAATATAAATAAAATATTAATTTCATGTTTTGAATTTTTTGAGGGTGAAGTACTGTTGGAAGGTGTGCTATCTTTGTGCAGTATCGTAATATTTTTAGGTATGATTGGCTGATATGCTTAGTGGAAATGCAAAAAGTGCATATTAAGCTGTGATTTCCACGGCGTGATTCTCCACTCGCATAAGCTGCTGATGAGAGCTACAATTCTTGACAAACAAAAATTTTATTTGGCAAAGAAACGAGGTGAACGATATGCAGTCGAGGTGCGAATTAGTCCATGTCGAGTTCCCCTCTCGCTCCCTTGAACGTGTGTTTCCATATTTCTGCGAAACATACAGAAGAATGGAAGCGATAGAAAATCGTTAGCGGTGAGCATCCACGCACCAACAATGCCCACGCTTTGCTACCATAATAGCGTACTATGTCTTCGGTGACCCCTGCTTTTTGCGCCTCGAATGTGTTCATTATGAATAGCGCAATGTTCACAACCAGCAGGAAAGTAACCACCTGGAAGCACCTCTGAACCCTTTAGTTCCAGCTAGAGGCTTGTATTCTGTCGCAGACAGCAACTCCTTTCATTTCTTACTGCCAAGCGAATTACGGATGAAATGTTTAAATGCTACAAAAATGAACTAAAAATCATCGCCTTTCGCACCTCCACAGTAACTGAATATATATTTTGCTTCCACAGCTCTCTATTTCAACTGGCATCGATAACGATAAATCTAGGCCCCGTTGGCGATATGATATGGCATAAAAGGCAAGTTAGCTTTAATATACATTTTTTCTGCTCATATTGATTATCTCATTTTTGCTTCCGAATTAATTCAGTTATCAGTGGCACTTGATGGACTTGAACTTTTTGTCGATAAAGAGGCAAAAAATTCTGAAACCTATTAATAGGAAAAATAATGAACAATCAACCAATCAGACACCTTCAGTTTGCATATTTAAATTTAATGTTCTGACAAATACAGTTCAAATTTTTCCTCACTTCCGTTGCAATCAACAAAACCTGGCGATCATATCTCAGCACAGTACACTGTGGTGGATAAATACGGGAATTTTGCTGTCATGTTTAGTGCATTCATATACAGCTAGAGGTCGAACAATAAATGTTTCTCTATCGGTTGCGATCGAAATTCACCTTTGTGTTGACAATGTTGCAGCAATTGTCACTGCACCATCTAGGCAGAAAAAAAAACGCCTGATGGTATGCGAACACCTCACCTGCTTGCCTGGTTTGATCGCTTTCAATTCAGGCGATGCAGCTTTCAATTTGGAGCCGATTAAAAGAAGGGCAGACTGCAGAATCACTTGAAATAACCTTAGGTTCTGCACTACAAGTAGAATGATGATCATGTAATTGAACTGAGTCGTATTCGACAAACTCATAATGCCACCTGAAAGACTCATATATAAACACTATAATATAAATTTTTATGCTGGACTTGTAGGAGAGCATCGAACATAAATACGAAACTATTTAAATCAACATTGTTGAGATTTTAGATTTAGATTTTAACTACACAATAATATGCTAGTTAGGATTGTAAGCCCCACCATCACAAGACCATTTTGAACTAAAATGTCGCTGACAGATCGCTGTTGTCTGAACAAACATGGCCATCCATTTCGAAACGTCTCAAGATTTTCATGAAAAGAATTTTCTTTGAATAGGTTCCCAACCTGAACTGCACCATTACCAGCTTCCGCTATGTATTCTCTACATCGATCATAACTCTCTAAAAAGCGATCGTAATGTTAAGCTTGCCTACCGATGCTGAAGATGAGTTCACCAACGAGCCCGACCACAAGAAGGATATGATCGAGAAGCTCAGCGCTTTCATCAACATCACCTTCTTCTTTTTTCTTGAAGTTCAAATGTCGCATGCGACAAAATGCAAATACAATAGCCGCCAGTGAAAAAAGCAATAGAATCCCATCGGTTGAGAAGAAAATCTGCAACAGAGAATACAGAACATTCCCAAAACTTGGCGCCTCAAGGCAGCAGAAGAATCTCGCAATGGAATGAATAGCTGCGGTACCCATATCCGAACATTAGCATAGACATGATTATGCCACAAATATCCCATAATTCATCAAAGTCTCACATTTTCTTTTGAAGTCAAAAACTTATAGCGTGTTTTGGCCTTCTCACTACGGGGACGCAAATTTGTTTTTCGGTAACGGGTGCCAGCAGATGAACGGATGGATATGGAAGAACTGGGAGTGCAATAAATTCATTTATATTATCAATTCAATATTAAATTGGAGCTAATTGAGCCAACGAACGGTATTAGCCAGAAGTCGAGAGTTTTCTTCGTGAATATAGGCGTTGAAAATTGCAATACAAATGAATGTGAACGCAATGATGATGAAACCAAGGAAAAGACCCGTCGTTGTTCGCGAACAGTCTACCGAAATCACATTAGCGCGCTGACGCTTTAACTGAAAAAACACTTTAGGCTATCTTCGAACAGACGATTCATTGAACCTTTTCAACTGTTGAATTACGACTGTGGTCCTATATCCCATACATAAATGCACTACTTATAGTTCATCGAAAAGTGCCTAGCATGTAAGTATCTTTATAGGATGAGTTCAGAGCCTTATTTCCTACTCGAAATTCTTGGTCTCGTTATCTGTTCACCTCAACGATATCTCAGAATTGTTGTGAACCTTCTATCACGTTGCTAATACCTAATTGAAATAAATATACTTAAGGTTTTCAAGAGTCGTGCGGCCACAGCAACGACATATCTGACCTAGAGATACCGTCAAGAGTGCTCGTAATGCAGATCATTGTGTCGTGACACCATTCGCTTGATATGTCCTCTCCAGAAGGTAAACTGTGAAATTGTCAATAAACGTTCGAATAAAAGTGATGCGAAGAATACATTGTATCGAAACGAATCACACAATGAGATACGCAGAAGCTGTTCACTGCTGTGAAGTGTGCGATAAAATTTAGACGATATTCTCCATAAGAATTCATTAATCGCTCACCTTTTGATATTTGCTCGGTTCTTTTCCAACATTTGTCCAAAACACAAACGACACACCAGCGCATATAAGCGCATATTCAACTACACATGTGTACCTCAAAAGGAACATTCACTTTCATTATAGTCACGGCAACAACTATCGGTCCCCACACACAGCAACATCAATCGTGGGTGAAATTATGGCGCAGTTTCGAGCTGCAAATTTTTGTAAATTGAGCACTTTTGATAAGTTGGGAAACTACCATGTTTCTCGGCTTGAAGAGATTAGATTTTCGTCATTATCAAATCTGGAAGAAGAGCTAAACGTATTTTTAAGCGGAGAGGGAAAAGGTGAAGAATTTTCCTCCCTTTTTCCATGTTTTCAAGAGAGCCTTTTTACAACAGTCTTCAAAATTACAGAAGCAAGAGCTTTGCAATTCCAAATTCTTAATGGCCAATTGTTCAAACATGCGAATTTTCTACTCAAGCAAACAATGTGTGATGAGTGTATCAGTCCTTATTACCTTTATTTGCTAAGCTGCACATCCTAACGCTCATTTGTCATTCGCATTATTAAGCTCTCGCTAATTGAGACAACTTTGTGCATTGATATTCTTGTGGAAAAATCGTTTTCTGATTGCCTTTACCACAAGACAAGAAAGCAAGAACTACATACATGAATTCCTTGAAACTGCCAAGGACACAACCAGCACCTCTGCATAGCTCAACTTCCACATGTTTCTTGAGTTGTGAGTGCACTAACTCAGCGCTCGTCTTATTGAAGAGATGATGCACTGCTGAAAACTGCTTAAAATATTTATCAATCTTTACATATATCAAACACGAAATTCGAGTGGATCACTCAAGAAATTCACTGATTTCAGAGCAAATAGAACCAAATGACGCATTTTATGCATTTCTTGCAGAATTTTTCTTCTTCGTCAAGAGACCTCAGACGAAAGCAAATATCACACTTCAGTAAATGCATGCCGTTTTCAGAATTGTGTGCAGAAAATTTCCATCTAATATCATTATCAGTAACGAGATACATCTGAAGTGAAATACGACGATCAGCTCTGTTGCACAAAACATGCACGCCAGTTACATCTTCATTAGTGGTTACTTACGTATTCTGCTAGCGAAATTGGCATGTGCAAGTTCCTCGGTTGTTGCTTCTTCCTCCAGAAGGATGTAACGCATCCATGTCCATAAATTTGTGGCTGTCAAATGCATCATTCCAAGTCGAGCAATCTTCAGTGAGCCATGCACGGTAATCTGAAATATTTGCACTATGTGATTCAGATATACTGTTCTCCATCTATCATCAAACAAAGTTTAACGATTCGCACACAAATATGTTGTGCCATATGGCAGCCATCATGAAGCTTATTCTAATACAATGGGAAACGCGATCGGATGAAATCATGCAATCAAATAAGGCACTGCTTTCTCAACAGAACGTGAGAGCCCTATATTACTTCTTCAATGCCGATATAAATATGAAAGTAGATTGGCGATTATTCTACGATGTTGTACCTTAGAATTGCAGAAGATGAAATGCATTTGGACGAAAACGAATAGCGTTGCCAACGTTGATATGACAAGTGTATATGCATTGCAGTCCGCTTTGTCCGTACCCCATCCTAGCACGCAAACCACAATTATGAGACCATAATAGACAATACCAAAAATTCCGAATACTGAAAAGATGACCGTTTAATAACTGTTTCTGTTGATTACGCAAACGGATCAACAATTACACAACGATCATTCAACCATTCAAAATTGCTCTTTAAAGAATCACGATTTCATACCAAATAAAATGCCTCTTCTACCTTCAGTGCGAAACCATTATCATCTAATATCTTGCATTTGTCTGAAGCGAACATGCTCAATCGCAGCGTGTCTCAGCAGAAGAGAAAAGAACTTTAGGCCGTCAATCTTATGGCGACCTTCAAAAGGTCTTCGATGCAGTAATTTATTCGCTTAAAAACTATTGCTCGAAAGTGATTCAAAGGCGTTTGGATGAGAGGCTTAACCAACATTGGCGGTCACTATTCAACTTCTTTTGGAAATAGCTGACCTACTGAAATGAATTTTCGACACCGTTTCAAGTCATCGAATTAATTTTAATCAATAATGTGCAACTAAAGTAGTTGTCTGCTTTTTTGTATTCACGTCTTATTTTCAGAAGAAACTCTGAAATCGATGTTAGTTTGTATTTCAATGTGTCAGCAAGGATTTCGGCAAGGTACACCTGCTGCTATGCGACATTTTCAACGATTTTTCATTCACTGTACTCAAACGTTATCTTAAAATCGACCGAGAATCGCGCGAAAAATCATCCAATAATTCATTGTTGTCTTTCAGCAACAACTTGATAATTATCAAGCAAAAAGTGAGGAATAAAATAACATGAAAAATTTCTACAAATTTTACCGACACAGCCGAGTCGCAAATAGAGGCTTCCAGTTGAGGATTTTGCCTTTGAATGTGAAGCTTTTGGTGCCCTCAGTTCGTTCCTTGCTCTCTTAGTCATGAATGGAGTCGTATCGCGAACTGGGGACTCAATTTTCAATGTCCTGAGAGGCAAGTCAGTCAGCCTATTACTTCCACAAAGTAGTTCGATGCTATGAACATTCGATAATTTCTTGTAGTCCAGTTCTGCTCATCACAGAAACGTTTGTAGATTTAGCGTACATCTGCTATATATCTAATGAAGTTACCATCCACTCTAATTCATCTTTCAACGAACAATTGATGCATTTGTAGCGTATTTCCTCGTAATATATCAACCAATCTATTGGAGGATATCATCACAGCAGTAAAATGAAAAATTACATTCGCAGCATTCTATGCTATGGTAGTTTTCAAGTCATTTTCTCATATATCCCCACACGAAAAATGATTGCAATAAAAGCGGAAAACTTTCACAATAAACTTCGCAAATATTCGCCAACTAAGACTACTATTTGTAATGCTAAGATTGCGATTTAAATATACCGTTCAGTTGCTCGCCTCACACCATTGAAGATATGTCGTGGCATTCGTGTATTCAACAGAACGGCATAACAATAAATGAAAAACGCAAGTGATCCGCCATACATATAAATGCTGAAGAGCTGAAAAAAGGATGCAATTTGCTAAACATAGCGATTGCGAAGGGTTTCTGGAAAAAACAGAAGCCACTGGAAAAAATCTCAGAGTGAACAATATTAACGAGTTGTGGAAAGCTGAATTTGTGATGCGTTAACCAATTCGAAGAGATTTTTGAGAAGATTCAAGATGTTCATAACTAACCATATCCTTTGCTTGGTCCAAATCAGACTCATGAGGTTTGGCGCTTAGCAGATGGGACAGTTCGAATATTAGGCCAATAATGACGAGAATGAGTGCATAGAAACATGTAAACATCGAAAACAGCTCTTGTCTGAAAGTTTTTCTTTTTGTAATATCAATCAGAAACACGAGAAAGATTGAGTTAGTGCAGTTCATCTAGTGCCATATCATCACTGGAGCCGTTCTTTGATGCATCAAAGAGAGTAAGGCCAAAGCATTCTAGCGGAAGACATGGCTTCCAAGCCAGCCTAACTATTAAGTTCGACAACTGCCTTGCATTTCATCGCATAACGATGCCAATAAATAGCAACCACAGGTTGAAACAAAGTTAGCACATGAAAAAAAGGCCATTTCAGAGATTTTTGCCAGAAGATGGGGTTTTGAGAAATTTCGTTTAGCATGTCTGTTTTGAGTAAGGGGTGTGAAAGCTGTTTAAAAAAAGATGTTTTCATTGCTTGTGGGTCCAGTAGCAAGCTCTTCCCACCTAACAGCGAATGAGGCTTCCTCAAGGAACACACTCAAAATAAAGACAAAAGAAAAGGAGAATGCTCATTAGCTAGCTTCAGTATTCACAACAAGACGAGGTAGAAGAGAAGAGAAGAGGTCGAAGCATTGGAAGATTACCGCACTTCGATCAACACCTTTCCAATTATCACCAACAAACTCAGTCGTCTTTCTATAATCATGCAACATATGAATGAAATTTCTTCATTTGTGCACAAATTCTCCTCGTTCTTTTTCCACTGTATCGTTGTTCCTACGATGTCAGGCTGGGACTTCGAAGGGATTTCTGAAGAAACTCAAATACAGCACGTTGATAATCGGCTTCTAAGGTTCTAAGGTTCGTCGATCATATGACGATGTAAAGCTTTTAAACTACAAGCGGCTACGACTGCAGACGCCTATGTGACGAATGTGCGCTAGCTTGACGTATTCTGACCTGAAATTTCTAGAAGTTTCCATTCTTCGGACTACTTACATCTGGATTTAATTGTCCAGGAGGCTTCGAGCACTGTGGAATTCGACCGTAATTGCAAACCAACGTTAGATGAGAACAATGAACAGCTACATACATTCCACCTACAGGATACTGCACTTCCCAACTGCAAATAATAGCGTCTATGCCTTCCTCAGCACGAATGATTGTTTAAGACAGCAGCGGGCGATGATTCGACGAATTTGGGAGGAGTCAATTTGGAGTCTTTTCTAAAATTGGATTTTCACCCTATTGCCGATGTCAGACTATAAGAAGAGCAAATTCTAGTCGTTCCATCAAATCACTCACAATTTATCCTTTGAATTAGGAGCAGTTTGACAACGACACATTGAGTGAACTCTTAGCTAATCCAGTATCAAGTGGAGTGGAGGAGTCCGCGTAAAAGTGCGGCGTGTGCATAGCCTACATGATGTATAGGAGGATGTAATATTATTGACGGCCATATTCTAGAAAATCTTGAGTGGAAATTCACATATGCCAACCCTATATTAGGTTCATGCTTGAGACGTGTAGGTGGCAAAAAAAAAACAAAATATTAGGGAAAAGTGCGCAGTGAAAATCAAACCAAATAACGCAACTGAGAGGTGCATTAACAGGTAGAGAAGCATGCGAGCAAAAGACGGCGCTCATTCAACTACAACTATGTTCGATGTATAAGCGCTGCGATCACGACTCGCTCTTAATTTCATATCGAAGGTGTCGGCAGCTACTGTTTTGAGGATGCTGAAAAATTCTGCCACAACTAATCCCTCACCATTTTCTCTTGCAAAATGACACTGCAAGCAGCGAACATTTTTCATTTGTCATATGCAGTATTTTAGAGGGCGCCACTTCAATACAATACTTTCCTATCCGAGCCTCGAGTTATGTACTCCTTAATTGAATTACCCTCATAACATTAAACTTGAACTACTCCTACTCTTTTTCATTACGGTGTGGATTTAGAGTGCTCCATTTTGGAAGTTATGTTGGTCCCTGCAGTGTAAAAAGCATAATTTTTGCTACGACGAATTGAAATGGAATATGATTACAGATGCTCCAGGCAAAAATAAGCATCTACAATAATTGCGAATTACGCTATTACAAAGAGCATCGGACAAATTGCAAGCCTTATAGATTCCAAAATGCTTAATCATATCTCAAAATAGAGCAGTAGGTAAGGTTCTAGAAGTCACACTGAAAGATATCTATGCTGCACAGTTCTTGCCGCGTAAAACCTCTGACGTTGAAGATGGTCAAGGAAATGTGGGTATCAACGCTCGCAACTCATTCATCACTGCGTTGATATTTTGTTTTAAAAGATGCTTTCACATTTTATTGATACCGCTGACGGAATAATCCTATAATTACTGAGATATCACAATACGTTCCTCAGTAAAAAAAAAAACTCTTTTTCAGTTAAAGTTTGTCAACAGAGACGCGATAGCAAAGATTGAAAAAAAAAACTTCAACCTTCTCTAGCCATTAAAGGTATTCGTGAAGGAACGATTTCTCAACGAAACGAGTATGTTGCTCATACAGGAAGTGAGTTTTTTCGGGTGGCGCAATTTGGCGAGCTCTTTATTGGTTATTTGATTGCTTATGTGAAAAAGTGCTTTAAAAAATTACGCAAGTGAATAGTAACGCTGGAAACAGCGATTATTGCAATGCGATAATGTAGTAGCTTAACTGCATCCATGCAACCGTAGGCAAATTTTACAGTCATGGAGCAACGAATGTATGGGTATATAATACGGTGACAAGGAACATGTTAATTGAAACCGATCACGAGATGAGAATATTTTACACTTACAGATTGCCCTGTAATGTCGACGGCTGCATCTCGTTGGAGTTGTTATAGTCGGACGAGTAGCATGTGATGTTCGTGGGTTGCATCGTGAAATTTAAAAGCACGCAGTTCTCATCGTAGTCGTTACTGAGAATCACTCAGGCACGTTCAACAAAACACTCAACACGAGCACTAATCCCGTTATTGATGTTGTGAGTGAGCAGGCAACAATCATCACAAAACGATTCACAGACTCACAGCTTATGGTGCTAATCGGCGCCCATCGAAGCATACCGACGACTGCTCATGAAAGGGCATCGCATTATAATCATCTGATCTTCTTTCGTAGATTTTCTATTTCACAGCTGAAACATTGCTTACCAAAGCCCCCACTCTCTCACAACGAGTTAGCTCGTTAGTAGTGGAGTGAGTATAAACGAGCAAGTACAAGCAACCGTCAAAGCAATGTGTTATTATCCCCAACAAAATGCGATGGCAGCATTAGGACCAGCTGCACAAATCAACGCCTGTTTCATCATGCCATCTGTCAAAGCTACCATACAGATGCCTGGAATGAAAAAGGAAAATGTTACGCAAAGCATTGCTCAAATCCATAGCTAATGAAACCCAAAAGTTTTGCCTTTTCCAGAACTCAAGTAATCTATTCCGATAGTAGAACTCGATTTCTCTTTCCCTCTCCTCCCCTTCCTCGTCTTCGACGGTTTTCATTACAGAAGTAGGTCTTTAGCAGTCAATGATTATATAGCTTGAGAATAAAGGCTATTTACGTGCGCACTTATCATGTAGGTGAGAAAAGTGTTCACATGATGCAGAAGGCAGAATAAATATGCAAGCGCACATTTTATCAAAAGCCGTTCTTAAAGAACGAGGGCGAAGCCCTAAACAATCGCCGATTGTTAAAAGCGCGCCCGACCTATCAGGGAGTATCGACCGTCATAATACTAATAATCGTTTTGGTAAACGAAGGAGGTGTCTTGCCAAAGCGATTTGGTGCACATCTGTCGATGTACCTAAAAGAGTTT
Organism: Toxascaris leonina; assembly: GCA_022844705.1. Taxonomy (NCBI): domain Eukaryota; kingdom Metazoa; phylum Nematoda; class Chromadorea; order Rhabditida; family Ascarididae; genus Toxascaris; species Toxascaris leonina. The sequence continues at coordinate 74,062 of JAARMF010000251.1, forward strand.
GACCACTGGCAAAATTCACTTTGGATGCGGCGAGGATGGTTTGGGGAGGAGGG
>JAARMF010000251.1:74288-85437 GCA_022844705.1 Toxascaris leonina
TTTGGGGAGGAGGGTGGGGGGGGGGGGGAGGGGAGGGGTAGGCAAAGAAGATGAATCTTCCTACAAAACTTTTGTTTTTCGAGGCGCCGCCACTCGCTTGAACTAAAGTTTCCCCAACGAGTTCTGAATGTTACTATAGTTTTCGCCCGGACTTCCACCTCCGCTCTCAAATTTGCTCCGAATAAGACTATACGGCATCCCAGTCGGAAATCTTAGCATGGCTGTAGTGCTGGATTTAGTCAAGCAACATTCGATGGAATAACGCTGCTAAGCAATAAACCAAAGGCCCCGAAAATGGCAGGAAAAAACGCTGAAAAGAAGTGTTGACCAACTTTGCTGCATCGTCGTCGACCCAGGCTTTGAGCTCGCACTCAGGTGCTTGGCGATCATCATTGTTGGAGCAACAACTCTCACAAGCCTCGAATGTGTTTGCGTCAGGCTTTGATGTATGGTCACTTCCAAGTGGCTCATTGATGCTCGAAGGCATCGTCGAACCCTAAAACATCGAAGACATTATGCTCATTGCTCTAATATTTCCAGGTGTCGCATTCATCTGTTAGAACATCTGCCAGATTTGCGATCATTGTGACCAGTTTGCGTCCATTCAACTAGCATTTTGCCCGTTTCAGGTGCTGCACTATACGAACGATTCTGTCAGGATTAGGATCCTCAACGCCATTCCAACCGTCAGAACTTCCCCTCAAACGGAGGTGCAAAGTGAAAGTTTTAAGTAAATTGACGCTGGTGAAAAGGATTCGTTCGTTGAGAATCCTCGAATCAATCGATCGATGGCTCTTTAACTCTACCATTTTTTATTTAATCCTCATCAGAAGCAATTTGTGAATTAAAAGTTATTGAAAGCTAAATCATTTACGCCTTTTCTGCATATTTCAGGTACTCAACTAAAAAACGAAACTCATAAAAAAGCAAAGAATGCGACTGAATAGATGAAGCACACACTTTTCAATAGTGCAAGCAGGCCCTTTTTGGCATTTGGTGGATGTTATCTTAGTGGTGCAAAATTGAGCTAGGGTTAATGGAATGAAGAATCGCAAAAACAGAAACAAGATGCCAGCATTGAATCTCCCGCGAGTTTTAATGAGCATCACAATAACAGCGAACGAAACGCATCTGGCTTGATTCTAAGAAGATACCAAGGGACGAAAATAACAACAGAAAATGAATGTGTGCCAGAAGACATCAAAACATCGCACTGGAATACAGCAGTAGTGGCGTACTGTTGTTCCGAATTCTTCACAAGCTGTCATCATGGAATACAAAAACGGACGACAACAACGATCGGAAATTGCAATAAAATTTCAGCAATGAGATTTTAGAGGTCTTATAAATCATAACGTTATATTTGTGATATAAATTATAACGTATTTTAATAAAAACTGAACAGAAATCTAGCACAAATTAGGAACAAAAATTACAACGAAAAAAAAAACTACCAAAAATAAAAATGAACAAATTAATCAATAATAACTTCATAAACTGTTCTACGTTACCATCTATAAACGTTGAAATTCTCATGCGTTAGCGTTTATAAAATTTTCCTCGAAAAAAAGCGACACAGACGAAGCCATGACTTTTTTGATTGCATTTGCACAAAAAAAAATATTCTCTCTATGCATAATTGTGCGTGAGAAAATTGCATGCGGCTCACCTCTAATGATCATTCGACGAACTTTCAGAGGACAGTCATATCCATAACAAATTATAAACTTTTGCTTGTGATGCGTTTTTCAACACATTGAAAGTTGTGCAGCACAGCTACTACTCAGCGATTCTGAGTTTAGCACATGCGTTTGCACTAAATAAAAACTTCTGAACTATCGCTCTTCGATCACTATACGACATTCCCCCACGAGATTCCGATGGTGACTGCATTACAACGAGCGTTTTTGCTTTGGGAGGTGCTACCTTATGAGTGCAATCATAGATTGCCATAAGTAATTCATTGCAACGCAACATTTGTTTGATTCGCAAATTTTCAGAATATCCACAAATTCGTATACGAAAAACAATATGCGGGGACAAGAGCTTGAGGAATTTCCTTGAGTGGATTTTCTTTCCTTCTTCTTGAATTTTAAAAATGATATCGGTCTATTCTGCTTACAGTTTAAAAATTCATGTTCCATTTTTTGAATTGATGTTCACTTTGATAGTAATGGAAATATATCAGAAATATCAAAGCAGGTGAGTCAACGCCCGTGCTATTTTTAGATGCAGGAGCAATTTGCACGCCAATGTCTCTAAAAGTTTTCCTAATGTAGAATTTCATTTGTTATTGCCAGGCCACCTTTTTACTTTTGTTCATTTTGTTATGAGTGATGCGTCGAAAAGTTATAAGTTAACAAAGAAAAAGCGTCTCTTTTCTACGCTCTTTCGAATAATTGCCTTTATTCCTCACTTATTTTGCCAACGAAAGTCAAGCCCTCTAAGAAAAATTTCCTCGAGAATCTCATCGGGTTCGATGCATTCAGTTTTTGAAGCATCATTGCTATACCTTCATCGAAAAGCATCTCATCTAATTTATGGAGACGTAAAGCTGGAAGACCATGTAAATTCACATAACGCCTATGAAAGCCTATGAATAGAGATAGTCTTCGTGAAATGCCACCATAAAGCTATACTGCGCAACTTCCTCTACTCCGTTCTTGTTTGCAGTGAATAGGACCTGTTGGAGATGTTGCAGTAAAAGACAACCCAATAGTGATGCCAAAGTACCAAAATTTGCTTATAAGATTGTATTTATACTTCCCCCTAAAAAGTCACATAATATCATACTTCTATCACCTTTCCAAATGGCTGTTCTGCTGCACCTCTAATGTACTTGTGGTTTCAAATTTGATAAAATACTGGGCTAGGTGCTTTGTCACCAAAAGAACAATGTAGGTCTTTCGTGATATAAATGAATGAGACAGGAGTACTCACATTATTAATGAACAGAATCGGTCTGAATAATGAATCATTGTCTGGAAAAAATTCAAAAAAAATCACCCATACAAACTCCATAAAATCTAACTTTTCTTCATCAAAAACGAAATGGATGCAATCGTCGATGGGTGAGATCGCTAAGGCAGATTGTTCACGCTCATTTCGCACCCGTCGAAACTGCGGAAACTTTCGGCCATACGTTCTCATCAACTGGACAGTCACCACCTAATTTCATGTGTAGAGGACTCCCGATTGAATAGAAGGTAGGCTTTCGAAAGTAGAGAAAATGCATGTAAGAAGACAGCAATATGTCGAATATTGGATTCAACGACAGATGAAACTCCGATAACAGATGATCCTTAATGGATCGTACCGGTATGAAGTATAATAGCTAAGGGACCTACCGCACCTCATTGAACGTCTAGGATAGAAAAATTAGCCCCCACGTTTTCAGATGAACAGCTGTCACTACAGCAAACGTTGGTGTCATTTTGCGACCGAACGCTCAAATAATAAATTGCAAAAGCACACTAATTTTCTCACGAGATTTTTTTGATGATATACATTTCAAGCAGAAATACAATGAAAAAATGATACAGTGTGCTTCTACTTTTTACCCAAAAAATCAGTACAATCCTATCCTTCCATCGCACTTCAAAAATCGAACTGTTTTTGGTTAATTTTAATTTAGTGGAATACCGCCTATAGCTGGCATTAGTACAACTGCGATACAAAAAGTACATAACCTTTCGATACAGTGGCTTCACAACAGCCTAAGCCCTGTCGACAACCTAAAACTCGAATTCAGTGCACGACTCAGACTGCAACGAACAACTGATCAAATCGGGTTCATCAGGTTGCTGCACGGACGGCTTTCGGGACCCAATCCACTCAGTGTAGGAAGTGGAATGCTTCTAACGACGCCTCTTGCATGACCACACTTACTCAAGAAGTTTCCGCCGTGAAAAAACGCATCCTCCTCCATATTTTTTACTTACTTGGCATCGCGCCTGTTTTGGTGGGATGGGCAACTCATAGACGGCAGTACAATCCAAGTGGTACTCAGCTTTTTCAAACGAAAACTTGCTTTTCTCAGATGCTTCAAAAGCCTCTAATTGTGTACTCAGAACATTTATAGGAATGAGCTGTTGAAGAAGCGCGAAGGCAGGTTCTAGTGGAGATTACAGCCACTTCCATGCGGCCATTTTTTGGAGGAAAAAAGGAAATGAGTTGTGCACTCCGTAGCGAATTTCTAACTATGAAGAGGAATTTGACCGCATACCTTTATGATATGCTTTAAAATGAAAGGTTATCCATAAGCTTATACTGCCGGAAGAGTAATTAGGACATTCTCTTTTTAAACAAGAAGATGGAATGCATAGAGTCATGGGAATTTAATACTATGCGGAAGGCAATATTTGCATCTAGCAGTATCTCATGACCGAGCTAGCCACTGTAAGAACTAGATTGACGTTGAAGGGCTTTTGCTGGAGCAAGGTCCTTAGGAAATTAATGTTTAGTAGGGAAATATGGGCAACAACGGTTTAGTTTAATCATAAGAACCGCATTGTCTTTTCGTGATTTCAATTCTGAGGGATCGTTGCAGTGTCAGCTTACTTCAAACCGTAATGGAGCTATAGAAATCGTTTTATTAGCATGAAAAGCGTGACGAAGAAGAATGTACGTATGACTTCAAAAATGTGCTTATTGCCTCTCCTAGCTTTCAAAATATGTAATATATAACGCGACATTGAACACAGCCCTCCTTCCATTGACCTCTTCCTCTACTGAGAACCTTTCCAAGGTTTACTGCGAGTGGTCGCAATAAGTGTGCATTAAGACGGTCGCAACCTGTGAAGGAGAAAAGCAATCTGCTCAAACCCTTGGGAAATTGCCGTTTTAAATCTCTGAGGTCAGCTGAATTCACCTGGGAGGTAATGAGAGGCGCCGCGATAAACTTCCCAGTTTCGTGAATGATCGATGGTTATATGAAAATCTTCGTTCTACTGCAACTATAACCGGATTTATCCGCCATAGATGATAGACATAACAGAGGAATGTGTAAACGTAGCACATTCAACTGTTAAAACGGACATTTGTTAGGAACGCGAGACGCCCTTGAAGAGTAATTAACGAAATGCGTATTCGTTCTATTTGCAATACGAAAGAAATACGGCATTGACATCAAAACTTAGTTTTAAACGGCGCAGTTACGCAATTATCTAGTTAGCAGAGATTTTATAATAAATTCAATAGGAATGAATCAGTGGAAATTTTGCAACACAGTTCTCAGGTTGAGGCTTCCGTCACCTTTCGATAACTACCGTTACGTTAACGCTTTGCGTGAAACCTTCTGAAGCATCCGTTGAGGATAAGGGAAAAACATGATTCGAATAAAATTAAAGTTCGATAAAGGTCAGCTCAATCGTAGACTCTTGATCAAACAGGAATATTATGCGTGGTTGAGAAAGAAGAAAAAGCCATTGAAAAGTTGAGAATGCTTAGCGTTTTGGGGAATACATTTGGAGGTGAAAACCATGCAGAAATAATTTTAACAACATATTCAATTTCACTAAGTGATATAGAGACGCATGAAAATTCATACAGGAGGTTGTAGCGGTAAGAAGTGCGCACGTTCCAATTTGTGTGGGCATACGTTCAATATTTTTCAATAGCGCTCAATGTTCGTGTGCGAGGGCATGCGCAGAACGACTCTCGCAGAAATGATCGCACAAATATAACGCAAAAAAAAAACACACACACAACACAAGGACGAATGCAAAAGACTTGCCAGCTATTGTAGCGGTTCGAGAAAGCAGCTATTGTGTCGAACAATGAGTGAGTAAGAGACGTGAGAGAGAAAACTTGCCCTAACACTAGTTTTTCTTCGCCTGTAGTCAGCTGCAAAGTTCCACCTGACGATCTGGCGAAAGAATTTCAAAGAAAAGCAAACTCATTTGAAAAGGAACTACACAGCATGAGCAATAACTAGTTTGTTCAATTTTCAAGATTCATTAACGTAGCTATAGACATTGATACAACTTTTTTACTCTCGAAACATTCAGGATGAAAAGTGTTCATTCGTGCAAAGAAAAAAAAAAAGAGAGGAAGAGCACTACAACAATTTTCCTCATTCTTTGCATGTTTCGTTTCGTTCTTTTCAACACCTAGATATAGTGAGCAGTACAGAGAGACTGATAGTCGATTTGGATCCTTCGCCTCTTTGATGAGCAGCTGTTTTGGCAAATTCCAATAAAATGCGCTGTAATAAGAGTAAACCACAATAGTCCAGCCTTAAGACTAATAACGCTTCGCCTTCCTTTCGTTTTGCGTATGTCGAAAAATCGACGACCGATAATTTTTTGGACTCCTTATGCTTAAGAATATCAACGTTCCATGTTGCTGAACACAGCTCTAATTTTTCGTGCACATTCATCGGCCTTATTTTGCTTTCTTTTAATTATTCGTGAATGAATGAGGTGAATTATAGTTATAAATGATTCTGAATAGCCTATATTTTAGCGCATAAGAGAACTTTTGCAGATGCTATTCGCAATTAAAGCTTTACCGTTACTCCAATTCAAGCTTTGCACATCGACATTATGAACTAGTTGGAAAAACCCCTCTCTCATGCATACCGAATGCCATCCTTTTTTGCATCCATTTAACTCAATGATCAGGCAACACTGGAGTAAGCGTAAACACAACATACGTAAAAAATTTGAGAGGTCATCGTAAAAACTAAAAATTACAAAACTTGAGAAGCTAAAACATTTAAGCACAGTTTTCGGCAAACGATGCTCGTTACAGGATCAGCATCCTAGCGATGCAGTGAACGAAGCATCGGAGTGTCTAACAGAAAGGAACTGTTGGTGCGGCAAACATTGGTTGAAAGAAAAAGATAAATTGCTTGAGCAGTGAGGAATTTCGAACGTTGAAACTTGAGTAGCGAAAATACGATCGCGCTGATAATTGCGTGTGTTTGTGCGACACAATATAGAGGTAATGCACTTGAAATTGTGGAGAAGTTTTACAATAGCGAAATATTTGAAAAAAGCGTTTCCCCACGTAAAATTGCTAGCTCATTATTGAATTGAAGGCATTTTTTTTATCAGAAACACTGATAACAACTGAAGGTCATGAAATAATTGAGACAGCAATGTTGGCGTGCTGGAGTGAACGTGAAGCGAGCAATTATTAATGCAGTGAGGGTGTGTTTGTCGACAGTATGCAGCCACTCCACTCCTCCCCCTCCCCTAGCATCACGCAAAACACAAAAATACGCAAACATCAGCCTCTTTTGAGCGACTCCACCACTGACAGCTTAATAACGCTATGACCCATCCACTAGCCATCGAGAATCGAAACATCGACACATAAGTGGAACGCGCTAATTAAGAGCCGCACACTTCATTTAAATAAAACGCTTGAATTCATTCAAGCTATTTGACGATACTGACTCCGTGAACGTAATTTCAAATACTATCTCATCACTGCACCATCACAATATTTGCTCTCAGCATATGCATAAATAGTGCCCGTATTAGAGCATCATTATCTCCTTTCGATACTTATTTCTTCCTTGTTCAATATTTCTTAAGCATCATGAGTGCATATTTCCATTCGATACAAATTTCGGATGAAGTTTCATTCATTTCGATGCTAAGCCCCATTTTGCTGAAGGAAGTTAGTGTGTGGAATTGCCTCATATAATCATACAAATTAGCCCGACTATGATCAGGTGGTCATTTTCGACTTCAATAGTGTCAGCAAACCAAGCAAATACTCTCATTTCTTGCTTTCGTGCGCCCTTCTTAAACAATAAAAAGTACGAGTATCGAAATTTCCACATGTGTGCCGTAACAGTTGAAACGCTTCAGTCAAGATAGAATGAAAGCGTTTCATCAAATTTCTTACCCTATAGCTATATGATGAATAAAGTTCACAAAAACATGGACATGATCGTATTGCGTGGCTAGTTCGACCATCGGAAATACTGCTTTTTGAAGTACAACTGTTGTAACAACTTTTTAGCAGTCACTGCTACTTGCAGTTCTATGAGAACATTGTTGCAATCAGATCTATGAGAGCATCACGGGTAACTATAACTTAGATGGAGACGACAAATCTGCTAGACACACCCACACGCTTCTCTAGCTCCTAGAAATTTGCAAAGCAGTGCAGTGCTGCATTTGATTATTCCAAAACATGCAGAAATGCAATGACAATCACGACAGGCATGCCAAAATACACTTTCAGAAGCTTTTATACCTGAAAGCAAAAGGAGTAGGAAGTATCCAATAAGCGATATAGTTTCAACAACGTCGTCAAGACCAGAGCGCGCTATACTGCTACAAATAAGCGAGTTTTTAAAATTGGTTTAAAAAGTTGAAGCAAAGAAAACGAACGATTGACACGAAGCTGAAAACCGTAACATGCTAATCTTGCTACTGTAGGCGAACAACTAAATTTTTAAATGAAAATGCAATTTATTATCAAGTTTTCTTAAATTTCTAAATAAGCCATCTAGTGTTACAACCGAAAGAATTGGTAAAAGATAAAAAAAAGACGAAAAATAGTTTGAGCCTGGTACCGCAATACGGGTGAAGAAGTTCTAGGATCAAAATTAATTCACTAAGAAGAAATAACTTTTCTTTAACTTATTAATGAGTGATATGTAACGATTTGAAATTTCATAATGCCATTAACAATTTACTTCGATCATTTGGTCACGTTATCATGATATTACGACTACAGCGCGACTCAAATAAAGAAAGGGGAAAAACGATTCAGAGGTGTTATTGAAATGATAACACCCCTTTTCCGCTTCCCCATGAATTCTTAATTTCAAACAGAAACGTGTTTTCAGCGATTTTAATGCTAAAAGTATATTTGATAGTCAATTCCCGTCCTCCCCATTAATGATTATTGAGTATGAAAACTTGAATATCGGATCGGTACATCACGAAGCTTGTTGAAAAGCTTTGCAGAAATTTCTCTTGTTCTCGTAGCATGTTTATTAGACATCGTCAAAGTGTAAAGACTACTATTTTTTTCAGTGAGTACGATACTTCAAAAATGCGAAGCGTGGGATTTAACATGCGTATTTTTGCTGGAATAAATCTCTGGAAAACTGAAATATTCAATCTGTCATGAAACCTCGAAAAATGGATACCGACATTTACAACTTTCTCAAATTCGAAAAGAGTCCACTAATGAAGAAAGTGCTTATATTGATATATCAACGACTGCTCTAAATTTCTTAAATTCTTAAAAAAAATAGTACTTCCCAGTCTCTAGGGCCGATTTTCAGTGCGTTGCGAAGATTTGAGCATACATTCGGAAGGTACCCGTGAATTTCAACGCTTACCCGGACGGAGGAGATCACAGAACGGTTCAAATATATATATTTTTTTAATTTAAATATTTTTTGGTGGTTCGCTTTGCGGATTCAACGCCACAGGAAACTGGCAATATCATCTGCACCCACTCTCAAAGAATAAAATTGAGACCTTAATCTCATTTTTTTCGTGGAAAAAAAAATTTCTTCACTATCACACATTACCAACTCTTCAATAATACACCGGGATACGTGGAAATATAAGCTTTTCTAAAAGGTTTTCCAGCAATGAGGTTTCTTTGGTGATTTGCAAATTGATGAAACTGATATTTTTGTGCGACCGTGCAAGAGCATAAGGGTCGGGAAAAAACTGAAGGAAAGATCCTTGTTCGAGAAAAGTTAGCTTCTATAGAAGGAATGATTTTGAGCTCAATTTATTGAGGATATTGAGTGCTTCATCAATACGCTTGTGCATAGTTGAAGAAGCAACGCACAGTCAAAGATAACTCGCATTCTCAGGGCAGTATTAACAGCCCATCATAAGTGGTTTACTCTTGCTAACTCGTAAATAAAAAAATACTGAATCAATAGTTTTTTCCACGCACATATCACTAAATGCATCCGTTTTCTGAATTGGACGTCGATTATTGTTGTGCAGAATTCTTGGATTATGAAAGACTCATGTTTGGTTCTCCGTCGCTGAATTATCGTCGTCATTAGCTGCTCAAGTAGTTTAGTGTCTGGAATGAAAGCCGGCAAAACCAAATCAAATAAGTCGACCGCCTCGGCAACGGGCATTCCGTTTCAAATAGTGGAGTACAAGCGCATACCTGCTGAAATAATCTGTGACCACTGACCAGCAAAAAGGCAAACATGTGAAAGGTAATGAGTTGACACACTGTCCTTATACTTTCCTGCTGATATCACGACGCCAATTAAGGAAACAAATCAGAAGACTATTCTGCCTGGTTTGCATCCCGTTTCAGAGATATTCGTTCACAATTTCCACCAGGATATTATGCGATCAGCATTTACGCTTGCACTACATGATTGCACCTTTACTCACATCCTGCACCTTTTACTGATAAACTCGATCGCAACCCAATTATCTGATACTGAAATGTAGCAACCGATAGCAAACATAGCACGTGACAGCGAATGGAGTGAGAGCTAAGTGAACTTATTAAGCAGCTTAACACCTTCGACGCTTCTGAATAAAATCACGCGAAGAAATGGAAGCCAGCATTGCTCCATCGACACTTCGGAATAGTAACGGACGGAGCAAAAAATATGCTCATTTCATCCTTGTAGGATTTACGGATCTCTGGAAAATGGTACATTGAGAGTGTTTTGAAGAGGAAATATTTCGACATCTTCGAAAGTTATCTGTTGCCGACCTGGAATCTTCCTTTCCCACACGATGCATGAATTTTTTTTTTTGATTTTTTGAACATGGCTGTAAATTGCATTAAGCATATTGATACTCCCGTCGCGCACTTGTTTGAGTTCCTTTTTTACGGGTCATAATAGCTCGGGCCTGCATTGTTTCACTGACCAAGTTCAAACAACACGGCGGAAACCTCGACGAGTTATTCGGATTTTCGATGAAATAAACTGTGGTCTTCAACAAGAACCGAGACTCATTGTCACAAATTCACACAAATAGAGACTTTGAGATGTCGGTAGAATTTGCTCCATATGGTTTGAGGGAGGGCTGAAAAAGGAAATTCGAGGATGACAAAGGATAGGCTTTCGAGGTCGACATATGAATGGACATTTCCTCACCCACAATATGTGTTCAGGAATCAATTTTCCATGTGGTCTATAAACCTCACATCGAAATATCGACAAATCATATATATATAT
>JAARMF010000251.1:96852-107848 GCA_022844705.1 Toxascaris leonina
GGAGGAGTAACTGAGTTGATTAAATCATCACCAATAAAGCGGTAACTACTTTTGTTAAGTAAAGAAGCAGCTTACCTGTCGCATGTCACGCAAAAGTTGCGATGAAGGGAAAAAGATTCATCGTACCCCAAAAGAGAACACTTGGCAGCGCGTCATGTCCTATATCTTCAATCTGGAAGTTGCAGATTTACTGTGAAAAAATGACTCAACTTATATACTTGCACTGACGATTTCCATCAGTTGTCAGTTGTGAATATGATAGGCCGTTTCTATATCCGGTTTAGGCATTGCTTTACATATGGAGAAGCTGAAAAGTCGAATGAATTACATTAAGAATTGTTGAAAAATTTCTTCAAAGGGACTGAATTGCCACTTACTTGATGTGTTCATGTGTGATTGCATATCACGCCATCTTGAGGACGAGGTGGAAAATGTTAGAGCAAAGAGGAAAACAACAGTGGGGTTTGTTTTTGAAAAGAGGCGTTGCAGCTGAACGCGAAAGCTAACGATTTATGCAGACGTCAGTTCGCAGCTGTGTTTTGATGTTTGCGAATAAGATGTTTTATGTGATTTCGTTATGTTCGTATGGTGTGCTAGAATCGTTGATGAACTGCTTCCGCTGTTGACCCATTCACATGCTTTGCACATGCACAGTTTTTATTGTGTGATTTCTTGTCTTTTAAACTGTGCAGTTATATATTGGTTAGTAGAGTGGAATGCTTTCTGGCGCTGCTGATTCACTTGTCTATGGCACTTGTAACGAGCCTGTCATGACGGAGCCAAGTACTTACGAGCCCGTTGTGTTGCGCAGTATTCGATTGAGCTGCCGCAAAGATGTTATTGAGAGGTGTATTCTCCAGCGTAGGATCCACATAACGGCACCGGTCTTCGGAGGGTACGGGAAAGAGCACAAATAATCGCATCTCTTTACTCTCTCTCTCCTTCCCACGTCCTCCCCCGTTTTAAGCAAAGATTTCTCCACGTAAGGAGTTTTGCCTCCTGAAGGAAAATGATCCGCGGTAAACCAAAACATTTGCGAGATGTTCCCTTTGCGCACGCTCGACAGCGGGGCCCTACATGATCCCAGGATCTGCTGTCACCTCTATTTAGATCGCCAGAAACATATTGTTTAATAGCATGTTACTGATTAGACTGCGAAACGTGTACTTCCATTAGTTTCATTGTCGAAGGTGAGCGTCAGTTTTTTTCACCTTAGGTGTGGTTATTGCTTTCGCACTTGATTAGGAATGTTTCTGCCGGTCATGTACTCATTACAGAAGCAACCTGGCAGTTTAGGCGCATTAGTTGAATCGTGTTACTGTTATAAACAAACCGGTTGAATAAGTTTGCGAACGGATAGCAGCTAGTGCACAAATAACAGTCCTGATAATATGCGGTTCCAACTTGACACGTTGTTCCGTGCTAGATTGCTCTCCTGTCAGAAGTACATCTTGATCAACAAGCATACCGTATCGGTGGTTTGTTTCGGCACTGTTATGAGGTGCTTCGTTGTTATTCATCCGAGTGTTGGCTTCAAGTTTGATCTGTCGCTAATTCACAATATTGCGAATGATTTTTCGACCTCTTTCCTTTAGGGACGATTTGAATGCGTTTCTATCTAAGACGATCTCTTTCAATATCGTATTTTCTGTAGATTCCCAAAAATTGCTCACCAATGCTTGTGATATTCGAGCAGCTTTGAAACTGCTGGCTTGTTCTTATGTTGTTGCAAAATAGATAAGCATGCTTGTCCCTTATCGGAAACAAGATTGCTTTTGCAAATATCGCATAAAACGTGTGGATTATTGCCATGTTTTTAGATGAGCTTGGCGCCGTGCAATCAATTCAGTCCATCTCAATGTTTTCTGCAAACTGTTTTATTTTATTGAAGTGCACGCGTCCCTCCTCTCATTCCTGCTTATATTCTCATAAATATGTTTAATGTCATAAATTGCGTTATTATTTTGCCATATTTTCTTTAATCTCTCGTAGATTATTTAATATTTTCTCGAAGGCTACGAATGAACAGTTTAGTTCTCTTTCCGTGGTAGCTAAAAACGACTCATAAGAAAAAAGCTTGATGAATAAATGTGTGCATCAGATAGCTCAGCGTTTCTGTTCGTCGACGAGAAGTGGTAGAAGCCGCTGTATCTTTCCACTTGCGATAATGTGTTGCTAAAACTGTAGGAACTTTCTTCGGTTTTGTTTTAATCTTCGTAAGAAGCCAACGATGACAAGAAATATGCCACGATGAGGTAAATTGGGTACAGATAAGGTGTGGCCGACGTTGCTGTTAAGGTGGGTGGTCCAGATAGAAGGTCAAAGCACATTGCCTTTTTCCTGTTTAAGCGTTCGTATTAAAAGCAACGACTGCGGAATGTTCACGTCTGCCTAACGAAATTCAGCAAGCAATTATTTCAGCGACCAATCTATTGTTTTTATTTTGGTAGCCTCATTAAAGAACAAGTTCCACAAGAAAAAGTATTGCAACGATTACCGATATTTTTTTTCATAACTTTTTACGCCGAAATAGCAAACCGCTTCACTTACAATTTGCTCTTTTATATTGATTTAGCTTAAGTTCTTGGAAATGCTCTTCACTGTTATGTCAGAAGCCTTTAAAGAGGTATATATCTCGCCACTTTTTGTGCATAGTGAAAGTGTGTCACAAATTCACAACAAAATTCTATTTTTGAGTATTGCATACATGCATCGTCTGCATCGTTTCCTTCTATAGTTTTGCTCCTTTCTTTTTCTCACGTACTTCTTAGTCAATGTCTTGTCATCTGCTGTTGCTCTTGCAACCGTATTTTCGAAATCGTGGAAGTATCTTCTTCTTTTTTTTTCATCTGATTTCGTCCAAATATTTTTGCTGTAACCTTTCGATTCCATTTACGCCGCAAGCAAAATCTCGCTAGTTGAGCGCTGTATTGCATAATCGAGCTCTTAGGCTAGCCGATCTTTTTTGGTTTTCAGACAAACTGTCAGAATTTTTATACGCGACTTTTTCTCCTGTCCGCCAACAAAGTTAGAATTGGCCTGGCTACAGGGGATCCTCCTTGTAGTTTCTGCAAGGGCCGCTGCCAAAAGCTTTTCTTCGTTTTTTTTTTTTTTTTTTTTTATAAATTCCACCAAGGCGCATGAATTATTTAGATGGCATCGGCGCATTCAACGAAGCGGGGTAAGCGAGCATCAAAAAATTCAGCTAATCACATGCAAGAGAAGTGTCGAATTTTTGATCGATGAAGTATCCACTCGATCGATCAGTTGAACTGTGCAAAAATGCGTTTATTCATTAGGTAGTCAGTCTTTCTTCACTATTTTTGTAACATTGGTCATTTTGCTGGACGGAAGTGAAGAATTACTTTTTTTTTTTTGATACACACTTACGCACTCATATAGACATGCAACCAGTTTTCTCTATGGGACCATTTACAATAACCGAGCAACCAGCCACCCTGACGCTTCTTAGTGTTTTTCTCATTGAAATATTGATTAAGGGCCGTCATACTGTCTCTATGATCGAGAGCTATAGCAATAAGAAAATGCGTTAATTCATGCAGTGACCTGCAGAAAATGTTCTCTTTGAATTCTTTAAGTGATATTACCGGCAACATCATTTGGCGATGACATTAAAAAAGATAAAAGGTTGGGTGCAACGAAGGGCGTATGGTGAAAAAAAAATACAAATCTTTCGGTTTTACTTTCTGGCACAATCGGTTAGCATTACTATTCGAAACAGACTCACGCGCATCACCTTTCGGTGAAAGATGTCAGTCAAGATTGTGCCTTCAGAGAACGAGCGCATGAAGGAATGGTCGGTATATCTCGGTCTTTTATGTTGATCATTGTTCTTTCAAGGGGAGCAGCTTGAGGAGTTCCGTATTTAATTGTTCACAGATTTATGAAGCTTCAAATTATAGTTTTTTTTTTCAGCGTTAATTATCCCATAATTTTCTTGCTGTTATTAAAATCGTTGCTAATTAAAATGTCTCCATAATGGGCACATAATGTTTCATATAATAACACGTTGGCGAGGATGAGAAATAGAAAGAATTTCTTAAAAATTTCCTGCTATATTAATTCATTATCAGAGGGGTGGCCTCAAATGATAATATTTCAGGGCATTAATTTGTAAAGGTTAGTAATAGTTGCTGTGCTGCCGTCGATAAAAGGTTGTACTCCTGTGGGATGACAAATTTCTATATTTTTCTGCTCCCTTGTTGGTATTCAATGCCAAATTTTGACAACGATTCACTAGACCTGCATAGAAAAGCGCATTAATGATCATTCTAAGTTCCCGTGTTGAATTAAATGGGCAGAAAATTATTGGAGGTGTAGTGTCACCTGCGGTTGCCAAGGACTACCCTTAAACATTGCGATGCGGAAAGTTACATTCACAAGTATTCTGAAATGATTAGAGGGGAAGAAACTCGTGAAGTTATCACCTGCACAATAACACCGAAATGGCATCCCACAGATCTTGCTCGTTATTGAGAACGTCTAATCCAAGTATGTTGTCAGGTCTCTGTTGACCTGTTTTATGCGTTGCCTTAAGGAAGTATCCCTTTTCACTTAATAGTTCTGAATAATCTCTCACATCTTTAATATGGCTTAACCTATAATCCTCGTAAAATTTCAAACTCTGGTTACATTCAAGATTATTTTGCTACGTTCTTGATATATCTCGCCATTACTATTTCCTCCACGTTTATTAACGTTTCTTATTTGCTCGAGAAAACGACAGGTTGAGGAACCGTTGGTAGACTAGGAAATCTTGTAATAAGGATGAGAGCTGAATATAACTGCCCGCTGGAACGACCGAAGATCGACAGTAGCGAACTTTTCTACGAGCTGATTGGAAAGTTGCGTGGAAATCGCTTAACAGGATAGTGTTTTCGTGAACCGTTGCCTTTCAGCAACTTGCGAACCTCTGGAACTGGGTGAGGACCACATGAGAGTGTAGTACTCCATGATAGGTTGGCAGTACCTAACAAAAGCCCTTCAGTAACGTTTCAAATATTGCGTTGCGGTTCAGATACTTTTTGAGTAAACTCTAAGCGGATGCTGGTGCTAGCTGAGACCTACACCTGTATAAAACACCTAAATCACTAGCATAGATGATGCGGAAGCTGATGCATGTTCACTTTTCAGCACCCACAGCTGGCTGCTACATAGAACATCAGTTTTTCAAAGTCACCAAATTAGTACGCAACGGATGGAAGTGATCCTTAGACGTTTCCATTTGGCAGATCGCTGATGTCTTCACGTGCTTTAGAAAAGTTGTTACAAGTTTTAACTTCGGATCAGCTATTATTAGCTAAACTTTTTTGAACATACTAGCACTTTTCGAATGTGAACTATTAAAGTTAAGTTCTCATAAGCAAAAAAGCAAGAAATTCCCCTCGGCAGCGGATCGGGAAAAGAGAATTTCTAGCAGTTCACCAGGGGACGAGTTTACCAAAGCTCATTGCCCATTTTTTTCCGTTTTTTATTTTATTCCCTTCCTGAGGAAGAAAGTTTTCACCGCCATTCGTTTCAAGAATAAATACCCATTTTTCCTAATTAAAGCAATGCATGCACTATTTATACACTAAGGGGGTAACTGTTAGGAGAAATTAATTGCAGGAAGCAGAAACTAATATCTTTAAAACTTCATAGTTTGGCTGACCGTTCGATTTGAGCAATGCGCCTTCCGTGGATCCTTTCGCATGAAAATGGGGACGCATAGATCCCTCTCTTCCTGTAACTGTAATTTTTTCCGAGGGCTGGCTCGCGCAGTCCGCTGCAGTACCTTTCCGCTCTCGCATCTCTAATGGAATGTCATTCGTCAACCTCGGTTTTTATAGGAACCCCATGTAAGCTGCTGCTCAGCTAAGTTTCATAGTAGTCAGATTTTTAGCAGCAGTTTTGCGAAACATGCCTTAGTAGCTAATATCTGAAGGAGCCGCTGTTGCCGATTTAAAGCTGTTTTAGTTGAGTGGGTGTGTGTAAAAATGAGGCGGACGCCCGTGCGGCACGCTAATTCATAGTTCTTGAGGCACACTTCGCGAGGCATTCAGCCTTTCTAAACAGGCTTAAGCCTACTAAGAACCCGAAATTTTAGCATACAGGTAACTGAGGAAGTTAAAACCGGTGACTACTGTCTTTATCTTTCAGTGACAGTGATGAGTGAGTTCACAAAGTTTACGTACTTACAGGCTGGGAAGGGGCAGGAAGTCGAAGCTAGTCTTTTTTTCTGCGTTTGCGTGCACCACACTACACATCTGTTTCACCAAGGTTGTTCATCGATGGATTTTCACTTGATGCCACTCTATATAGAACTGCCTCTTACTCCACAGCTTACCAGACCTCATAGCGGTATCGTCACCTTTCCTTCTCCCATTTTGATATCACATCGATCTGTATGCTCAGAACAATGGAACTCCACTTATACAGCATCAGAACTTTGCCGTTTCGAAACCAACTGATCCCGTATAGTGCTCTAGCACTCCGTATGTCCCCTATCAAATTGAAGTTTCCACAGTGGTCCATTAATGAGTTGATTGCCGATTCGCATTCAGTTCCAGGAATTTGCAGTGGGGAGAGCTGCGCAAAATTTACATTTGAATCGAATCGCATCCTGTATGACGATATTGTTCGTTGCAGATCAGTGCGAATTTCCGGCGATATTGTGAGCGCACAATATGCTCTTTGGCGTTCAATCAATAATGCGTTGATTGCAGACTGTGCTGATGGTGTAGCCACATCGCGACCTTTGTGTCGATCGAATTGAAAGGGGCTAATCCGTTTTTCTGGTCCAGTGGGATCGAAGTGGTTGAACCGTTTTCGCAACCGATATTTTTACTTTCTCCGCTCCGCCCTATCCCCCTGTCCACTCTCGAAATCCACTGTATTGAGGGATTTTTTTCGCCATTTTTGGCGTGGGATGCTCCAATAAGGCAGATGCTCCCTCCCTAACGTTGCACGTGGCCGTATTCCCTCTCAACGAGTGGTGTTATAACTATTTTTCGTAACAGCTTATTATTCTTCATTCCTATATGCAGCCATTGAGATTCATATATTTTTTAACGGCGAGTGCGAGTGGAGCTTCACTGGTCGCACTCGCTCGTTAGAATGGTTCCAAACTTTCAAGCTGTTAGCTGCATCTGACAATTTTGGCTTTACGCCCGAGTTATGGAATTCCATCATGAGTTTCTAACAACTAAGCTTTACTTCGCATTTTTATTTCTTCTTGGAATATATCCTTAAAAAATAACGAGCTATATGGTCACTCATTACTCTTTCTTGATCCTGCGTCAGACATGCATTATATCATCAGTTCTTTCAGTTGTCTCAATCTTGATAATGTCTCCCTTCAAAGTTATATGACGGGTTCGTCCCAATCGACAGAAAAGATTTTCATTGGTCATCAAACAGCTGCCGCCATCTGGGTCTCAGCCAACATGTGACGTTGAATGTGTATAAATTGGTACCGTACTTGTGTTGCAGCTAAGTATAGTCGGGCATAGACTGATAGTGATGTGTATTTTGAGTGATCAGTGAAAGCCTTCTCCGTGTTGGCGTCACGCATGTGGAGGCATACCTTCAAATAATTACGCCCACTTCTGCTAATTCATATATCATTTGCTGTGGAACAGGTTCCGCTGGCACCCTCAACCTTTCATAGTCGATCTGCGTCCTGAGTTTTCCAAGTGTCTAACTTTCAAGGAACCCATCTACCCTCTTCAACTCCTGGTAGTACTTTTAGACGATGCCTTGGTTGAAGAAGTTAGATCCTAATGCAACAGTAGCCGCAGCACTGGTGCCCTTGTACTATCAGAGGGTGAAATTCGCACAAAGTGCCAAAAAATATGCGCTGCGCTTGCAAGCAGTTAGAAAGGGAATCGTCGCGAAACCCGAATTCCCGTAAGCAACAACTTTACAATATCACAGTGCCCAATGACGGTTTCGTTTCAAAGCGAATACGGTCCGCCGAAAACGATGCTGCTACCCTCTTGTAGATACTTCGTGGGAGAAGAAAGGCTAGGAAAAGGAAACTCCGAATAAGCGGAACCTACGTCGCCAACAGACCGGCAACCGGGCGTTGTACTACTATGCATAACAATATGAAGAGATCCGCTGCATCGTCTGTATGGCGTTACTTGGATGCGGCGAACTCAGGATTGCGAACAAAGGGAAATTTGTCAGCTGAGTCGTTGGAGAAGACGACAGAACCGATGAAATCACAGTTGTTAAATGTATTCAAGGAAGGTATACGGAAAGATATGGCACTAGAGCGGGCTGGCGTCATATGCGATGCAGAACACGTGGATGTTAATGCTTGTGCAGAGTAAAGTTTGGAAAACTGTGCTAAGCTATCGAGGATTGTGCAATTTTTGTCAGTGTTCAGCGAGTCGGAATGCCAGCAACTAGTTGTGCGTAGACATTCGCATAAGTGGCGCATTGCTACAGTGCTTGGAGATATATCCAGGGCTTTTTCCTCTGCAGCTAATTCGTCGACTGGCAGTGTTGAATTCTCGCTCGAAATTGCGAGAAAGTCCGTCGGTCACCAATTTTTTTTAATGTTACTTCGTTTGGCCGGAGATGGCATCGGCGTAGTGTGCTGAGCGATCGGCAATATTTCGGCCTGAATCCGGCGCTGTTGTTGGTTCTCAAAATTGAAAATGGAAAAGGCAATGTGAGGAAACGGAAGAAAAGTGTTGATTAGTGAAGGTTGGAGCAGAAATGGATGCTTATGAAGAGAGGAATAACTGATCTCGAAAACTCATTTCAACTCAATTCGTGTTTTGCGCTGAGTCAATGCAACATTCATTTTCATATGATGACATTTTTGAAATTAGATATGCAGAAATGTTGATTATTTGCAAGCGCTTTTTGCCCGACTTAAAAGTTCTGCATTTTTGCATGCTTTTCATGCTTCTCTTGTTTCAGTAACGTCTGCGTTGATTTTTGTCTCGTTAACATGAGTGTTCGAATTGCATTATTCAGAACAGATGCTTCACTCTTGCTATTGCATGTCGTTGAGGATAATTGTTGGGGTAGAGAGGATGGACCGTAGTATCATTTTACCTTTAGGATCCTCGCCTTGTTGACGAAACCGAGTTTGATGCGAGTAGTCCACATTTCGAAGTAAATCATACTCGGCCGTGTTTTTATTTCGAAGTCGCATAGGTCTGGTCGCCTCTCTGTTACTCAACCGTTTGTATACTGTACCAGCGCGCGGTTGCGTTCGTTTCCACTCTGCTAGAAGTGTTTTTTAAAGCTTCATGTTAGAGTTGCTTATCCGAAAGCAGCTTTTTTTGCGAAGAAAATGTCGCATATATATTTTAATAAAAATCGCTGGAGGCCCGAACTCAGCATGCCCCCTTACAAAAAAAAGCGGATTAGCTTAATATCAAGGCAAGCCCATGAACAATGTCGAAGCAAGAACTAGTGCACGTTCCGCAACGGGTTCGTTTAAAAAATTCGGCAGGTCGACGCCCACGTGGTCAAAGTCTCTGAAGAACCTATGGAGGGTGCAACAACGCCGAAAGATACCCACATGATGGTTGAAATTCGGAGAGCAGGTGTCATCTCAGAAACAACCATTCATAAAGTGTTTCCTCATGGATCGCGTCGCAGTAGAAAGATCCTGCAATGGACCTACGCTTTGAAGATTCAAGTGCCAAACTTGGTAATTCCAAAGACGAATAATGATAATCTCGTGGTCGAGTTTCTCCCACGCAGGAAAGCATTTGCAAGGATCATACACCACGAGAAGTCAAAGGCGAATGTGGAGATCTCAACATCTAATAATCGAGCAAGAAGGACAAAGGGATGACGGTCTCAAGGTTTGCGACAAAAAGCATCCACCCGAATGGGAGAGACTGCTCGGAGCGATGAATAGGGTGGAAGTGAAGACTGCTTGTTGAATGTTAATCTGTTTTATGGGTGCAGATCTTTAACCAGTAAAACTGTTTGACGTAGTAAAGCGTATCATATAAGGAAAGAACTTCGATGTCTCCAGACTTTACGAACCATTCCTCAGCAACAACGAATTAGCAGTTACGATGTGTTCCTGAAGTGCAAAAAGAGCACTCGCAGTCGGGTGTTACAGTTTGGATTTTAACAGATCAAAAAAAAAGAAAAAGAAAAGATTGCTGGATTGCGGTGTTAAAGCTACTGCACGCGAAATATGAACTACTCATTTTAAAATAAACTACATAATAATTGTTCTGTTCCACAAGCGTCAATCGGTCAAATTATTATACTGCAACAGTATTAGTATCGTTTTGCGAATATCTAATTTTCAATGATTTATCAAAGCGTCAGAAAATGCTTGTGAGCAATCGATTTTTGCATATCCTATAGAAAGTTAGATAATCCATCGGCAGTGTTGATCTTTAGGCAAAACTATAGTGATAGCACTTCATTTTATATGAAACTGGAACAAATTCATCATCAAAAAAGATTCCACTTCATTGACGTTTGTGAGAAGCCGAAAGAAATTTGCCTTTGGGAGCTTCCACTCAGACCCAATAAAATAATCAGCGGACAAATTTTGCCGCAAGGTTCTGCTAAGCAGTGTGGACGAAGCGAGCGACATATCGGGAAAGGTCGTAAAAGCTCTGAGCAGTGGTGCCTTTTGTGCTTGCAAAGCGAAAAAGTGGGATATGTTACCTTAGAAATAAGATCTTAGGTAAGAAAAAGCTGTTCTGAAGAAGTGGCTGCAAGTCCCCGAAACAGCGACCTAAAAGAAGACGGTGAAATGTCGAAAGTTCGTTCACGCCTATTAAAAAAAGTGGTAAGGAATCGATAAACGAACGACTCAGATCCTGCGGCAACGACGCAGACGGAAATTCGGAACCATTGAGAAAGCTGATGGGTCGGAATCGAGAGTACCAAATGTGATGAATTGGGATGGACGAAGGAAGAACGACATGAGATTGCTGCATTGTTCACCAACTCAGACGGCGACTTAGGTGGTGGCGCGGGGGAAGGGGGGGGGGGGGGG
>JAARMF010000252.1:21134-31724 GCA_022844705.1 Toxascaris leonina
TCATATAAGATGAGAAGATTAAAGAACTAATGGGAACAAAAAAATTTGGATTCTTTTTCGAAATCAGCAATTTGATCTTTTTCTTACCTCTTATGGGTCATCGAACAATTCGTTGGGGGTGTTGATTTTATTGATCGATCAATATTTGATGCAATAAATGTCATTGTTGCAGTATGATCAAGAGGCACTTGTGAGATTATTGCTGTCTCGGTTGGTATTCGTTGATCCCGATTATCGTGTCAACAAGAAGGGTATCGATTTTGGACAAATGTCCATTAATCGTAATCTGCTTCCGTCGACGGTATTTCCAACAACGTCATGCATGTTAAATTGGCATAATGCCAGTTTGTCGGTTATTGCAAACGATTGGCTTTTATCGGCTTGTCTGCAGTTGAATCAAAGACTACGCACATCCAGGTTCGTTTTTTTCTGAGAAGTCTTAGGTCAAGTTCATAACCATAGCCATATGCTTATCATCTCTTATTTACCCTATTCTTCGTTTTATAAGCCCCGAGGCTTTTAGTGCTTGCAACTGTCCGTAACATAATATATGTGTGATTGGATAAAAGGGAACTTATGCACTGGGACAGGCAGTGAATGGTCACTTGTATGGTATGGCTTAAGTGGTGAAATAAAAAAGTCTGGAACTCGATTCCACTTTAATGCTTGTTGGTTTCATTAAACTGATACGATATGAGCCGATGATCTTGTCAGCTTATTATCACTTTTCGGCCCAATATTATGTTTCATTATATTGTCCAACCGAATATCCATTCTATTGTCCAAAGATGAAATGTGCGGTGATTAAAAATCTTCCTACTTTCAACGAGTCCCATTCTCTAAAATTTCTGAAAAGTGGTGTCCTCGGGGTTTTATTCGATGTTATACTGTATGCCTATTGAATGAGCATATTAAGGATGGCTTTGGCGGCATTAACGAGGATCGACGTGTCGTCAAATGAGCTGAAAGTGCTGAACGGAAGCTTGTTGCAACTGCCATCTCTTAGAAGCCTCAATGCAGCGAACAATCAAATAGAGCAATTGGAAATACCATCTGATGGATGGAATGCACCAATGCTTGAGAGTTTAAGCATCGAGCACAATCTGTTGACTGAGCTTCCCGAACAGGTTCAATCTCATATTCACTTTTGTGTCCCTTTTGCACTTGTTGTTCCTTTATTTCAATCACACTTACAGCAACGACACTTTCAACACTTCTGCTTATACTATTTCCATTAATTTTCCTGCGGAGAGTAGGTGGAGGGGAACGGATGAGTCATTCATTCAAATCTGATCTGCTAAACTCTCATTCAGAATTATCGAGGTTGTAAGTGACGTCGCATTCATCGGTACAACATGAGTCCCCACTCGTATAATCTCTTTCATTGCTTGTGAGATGCTTCTCTTTCATATCCCTTTCAATAATGTAACACAAACATATTCACTGCTGTTGTTTTTCCACTGTAATTGTATATATTGTTGACATCACTCTCACCAGGTGCTCTCTCACTCGAACCAACCAAGTTGCAAATCCTTTCGTCGTGTTGCACTATTATCGTTTATAATTCGCAACGTTAATGATGGTTGAGCGCTTTAAAATGCATTTGAAGCAGAAGTAATACGAATGTAATTTAAGGTTTTCTCATCGCGACTACCAAATTTGAGCACTATCGACGTCTCATTCAACAAGTTGACACATTTACCTGATACCGTTTGGATGGCACCCAGGTTGAGAGAGCTGAGCGTTGCAAACAACTGTTTGAGTGCAATGCCGACCGTTGCCGGTTGTTCGTTACGGCCTGCGAATCGTCTGTCTTCAAATGATTTTCGAGACGGCTCCCTTTCTGAGTCACGAACATTCCATAGCACGGTATCGACAGATGATTCGCTCAGTATCAGTGGACGCATCGACGATCCTAACATTACAATTCACGAGTTGAAGCGGTAAGTTATGGGCATTTAGTAGTAGAAAGGATGAAACAGATTTTTATATTGTATAATAAGGTAAAAGGTAAATATATTAAGGGGAAAGGTGATCGTTTTTAAAACTGATGAAATAAAACTTCGTAAATTAAAAAATAAATTGAATACATTGAACAGCTGTGATTTCATCGATTTCATCGTTGTCTCCACCGATGCAGCTGACAATTTTTCCATCTTTCGCCATCCTCAGCTTGCCGCATCCAAGCGACGCCATATAGACGTCACAGCGGATCTTCCCGTCTTGTTGGCAGTCAGCCGCATTCTTGCTTTCCGTATTGCTGTGACCAGTAGTACATCGCCTGGTGGCCGGTCTGCTGGCGACATAGGTTTCGGTTATTCGGAGTTTCCTTCTCCTAACCTTTCTTCTTCCACGAAGTACCTGCAAGGCAGCAGGGGCTGCGATCTTTTTCGGCGGATCGTACTCGCCGTGATGCGAAACCGTCGTTGGGCAATGTGACCGTTTAAAAAAAAATGATGGCGTGCCACCGCCAATCCCAGTCACACCTCGATGAATTTCGCCGTCAGTTGGTTCACGCCTGCTTATTCGGCATATTCGCAGGCAACCGTCACTTCTGACGGCCCTTCCACGATCCTTCACCGCATCGAGCTGAGCGGAAGGAAACACGACCGCTCAGCAACCGTCCAAGCGACCAAATTAACAAATAAAAAGTGAGATAAGGAGTGTGCAATTGGTTATGCTCAAGACAAGTTTGTGGTGCTGAGGAGAGTCATTGAGGCATTGCTGCTTTCCCACAAATTTTCATCCAGAACTATAATTCTGTTATGAGCAATCTAGTTTTTATTTCCCAAGGCGATGCATATGCCGTTGTGAGAGACTTACGATTTTCGGAGCTGTTTGTGAAGCGAAGGAGTGAGGTCTTTCAGTAGGCTTCTCCTTCCAAAGAATGATGGGGGCTTGTGCCAAAGGTTTTTTTGTTTTATTTAGTTAAGCTATATATCTACGGAATTGTCTTTATTGATCACTTTGCATCCTTTTTATTATTCTGATCGGTGTCACCGATTGTCGTTTCATTATATAGCAAACAGTACTTCATATTCGACGGGTATTTCTATGGGGTCTCGATCGGAATGCGGAGAAAATCAGACAAATTTGACGGAATCCTTGTGGAACACATTGTGAAGATTTGGGAAACAGTATGTCTGTCTCCTTTTTCATTATTTATCTCAACGGATAGCACTGTGGTGGGATGGAGATGAGATGGGGAAGAGGTGAGGAAGTCAGACGGGAAGACTGCTGGATGGATTGTCGGCTGAATAATTAATTATTTGATGCTGTTAGGTTTCGTTATTTGTGTGCTTTTTTGGAACAGCAGTATTCTTAGACATAATCTTTGGCAAGCGAGCGTACGTTTGGCTCGTTCGGATGACTCCGATACGGAAGGTGGCGCAATTGTCTCCTCTTCGACACTCACTCTTCTCAACGTTTCACATAATCGTGTATGTTGCTATTGATATCTCCAAAGAATGCTTTAATAATGCTTTCTTGAGGGAATATGAGGTAACGCGGTGGAATAGTTGACAAATGAGAGTAAAAGATTGGTGGTAAGTTAAAGGCCCAAGTTCCTATCTGATAGCATTGTGGCGTAGCCGTACTATGAATAACACTATATTGTGGTCGGCGTAACAGCGATCTCGCGATCGCCGACGCGTCAGTGCAATGAGGGTACTATTCATTATCCTCATTACCGTTTTTGTTAATGCTGTTGTTGCTGTTATTACTATAAATCTTGCCGTTGCTGTGATCGTTATTGTTATTGTTATCACCTATGGCTATTTTATTACCTTCATATACAACGGGAGTTTTTCTTCCAAATTAGTTTTTCTTGAGGCGACTCAAAAATAAGAATTCGTTTGTTCGACTATCAATAGCTAACGTTGTTTTGCATCCGAACCCAGCTGCAGAACGAAGTATTTCCATAGTAAACGGTGACGAAGGTGCTCTCGGAGCCTGTGTATTTGTTACATGATTGACGCTGTGTATATTTGCAGCTGAAGGTTCTGCCGACATGCTTGGCTTGTTGCTGTCCACGTCTGGCACGTCTGAACATCTCGTACAACGAGCTAACTTCTCTGGGTCCAGTCGAGTGTTTACCGTCGAGGCTTCGACATCTCGACGTATCGCACAACCAACTCATCATGGCGTTCGAGCAAGCCACAAGCCTGCAGCTTACATGTCACGCGACGGCAACCACTGGTTCAAACGGAGTTGCACAATTGCGACAAAGCAGCCCATCAAGAAACCCCAGTAAGTAGCTTACCAAAGGAGGTGTTTTGCGTGCCGAAGGCCTTCACAAAGTGAAAAAATGGCTATTGGTGCTCAAAGAACATCAACTTATGCCGCAAACGACCACCGGTCTCTTCCAAAAACTTTAGAAAATTTCCGCAAAAAAGAAAAAAAGAAATGCCTGAGAACGAGATTCTTAACGGATCAAAAATCGAAGAGAATTCTCGAGAATGTTGATGTTCGCAAAAAGAAGCAATCATATTGGCGATCTCCATCTTGGGCGCCTCGGAATTTCTTCGCTTTATGCAACATCAATTTTTGGAACATACTGAAAGTGCCACTTCCTGTTGCGTTGATTCTGTGAGAGTTTTTCTGAATGTATCTAAATTTCTTTCGCCCATTTTTTAGATGTGAGACATAATGTCAGTACTCTTGTTAAGAAACGTTCACTCGCTGAAGGAAACTGGGGAGGGGTGTCGCACAACACGTGCTAATGAAGTGAGAGTTTCGCATATATGTCAGCAGAGTGAGAGGTGTGAAGTTTAATAGTGGGATGGACACAGATCGGTAAGATGTGAACAGTATTCAGACCATGGGTCGGCAATCTCTTAGCCGTCGTTTCATTCTGGTGGTCATCAACTCAGTAAGACGCATTTGGCTTTTATAAAATTCTGCAAAACCATTTTAATCTACTATCAGTCAGGTGCAATATTTGAATTGACAGAATTGTACTTTAAACAAGGAGCACCGCTTTATTATGTTTTTGAGTGTTTTTTCAATCGCTCATTACAAGCCGATGTTGTGCTAATATTGTCAGCTTATTGCCTTCACTTATCGTTGTGGAGAATGTATTAGTGGATGAAATAAGTGCGACACGAGAATGTGACTTTGAGGTGTTGGCTGGTAAATGATTAGTTTTAGTGCATCTTTCGATAGACGCCTTTTCATTTGGTCAGTTCAGAAGACATTTTAAAAAGTCTTTTGAAAAGGGTAGAGAGCCTTCGACGACGATATCTTCCTACCATTTCTGTGACCTTTTTTATTTGTTCCATTCCCTTCTTGTCGTGTACTATCTAAAATTTCTCGGGCGTTGCGGTCAGTCCCTGTCTCGCCTTCTGCCTCCTCCCTATGGCAACTCTAGTATTTTATGTTCAATATAATATGTCGAAATTACGGGAAGGATTTCATAAAGTGGGTCATGTTTTTATAGGAAGTCGGTCGAAGTCGGCTGTTCGAAGTCAGCGTTCATTGAGCGTCGCACGTGTTGGTGACGCATTACGTGATTCGCATGTGGATGCATGCGTCCACAAGCAACACACTCGTCTCGAGTCGTTACGCACATTTCAAGCGGGTGGTAACCGTCTTCAAGAAATACCCCTGATGCTGCCTAAAACTCCTACTTTGAGCCCCAGAAAGAAGCTTCGTGACGCAAGATTGAAGGATGGAAATAATGTAAGCTCTCCCCTTATTCTCTCCTTCATTTTCTTTCCCTCTCTAGGACACCATTTCTCAGACTCATGGATCATCATCGCGGTTGATGGCTATTTGGCTATATCTATTTGTTCATTTTAATCGGTGATTTTTGAACACATCCTCAGAATATTTTCCAAGCTTATTAAGAATATAAGTTATTAGCAATATGCTAAACTTCAGTAGCATACTTCTATGTTAAGAGGTCAGGTGAAATCGTTTTCCATTTTTCAAGGTCATTTTTGAGTAAAGCCACTTATGAAGTGACAACCGTACTAGTCGGCAGCTGAGTGTTGTTAAAGAGAGGTGATGTATAGTTTAATCGACTCGAATGGCATTCAGTATCATAAATTGGATATGCATTTATGTCTTGGTCTCATAATAGTTCAGCATCTTCGAGATGAGAGAGACTAATGTCGTACCACTTTGGAGTTCCACGGGCATCGGGCTTGTCGAAGCGACACTGAACTCTACTCTAAATATATGGTGGTTTGGTCTTTGTAGAAGTACAACTGTTAATCTATATGGTCAAAACGATATCGAGTTTTGTGCAGAAGTGCTGTCCCTTTTACTCACCACATTTTTTTATTCTCTTTATTAATTAATATATTTCCACTACTACTTTCAGTTTAATGGGTATTTGTTGCAGAAGCGACGCAATCTGATTTTCCCAGCACTAACATCGCTAGATGTCAGTGATAATTGCATAAAGTCAGTGCCGGCAACACTGTCGTATCTTTCATCGCTTTCCGTTCTTAACCTATCGGGCAACACAGCCATCGAGTCACTGCCACCAGAGCTCGGACTTCTTGGTGAGGAACTTCAGGCTCATTTGCTTTCACTGTATTATGAATAGGATTTATTTTATACATTAGATGCATACTCATGATTGTAACGATTTCAGTTGATATTGCATTCAGTTTTATTTGATTTCGAATAGATAGTTGGGAAAAGATCTGAAAATCGGAGCAAAAATCTAATTGGTGGTCGTTATTCTGAAGAAGTTCCATGATTTTAGAGCGATGTAATAGATTTACGGGGCAAGCAACGGATGCCTTTCATGAAATGCGGTTTTGGATGCTTGCTTTGGGGGATTTCATCAGTTTATGTAATTTGGTGCAAGGAGGGATCGCTCAGAACGTAGAAATATTTTTGGGAAGAGGGGAAGGAAAGGAGCAAGGAGAGATGCCCTTGCAATACATAAATAGATTGCAGAGCAATCTCTTTTTGCATTGCAAGGGTACCTTTCTCTACCTTCCCCCTCCCCCCTCCCCTCTTCAGTTTAAGTGGTCGAAAGAGCTCATCAAAAGAGGCAAAGGAAGGCTATTATTATCTCTTGAGTCAGGCTGTGGTTGCATTCATGGTGGAATGCCGCACTATCTTCCCATCGCAGCCGTAGTTTGTCGAATTGCAAAAGTATTACAACTTTATAGATGCTTTGGATGACGATTGTTTGTGTCCAAATAACGGCAGTGTAATCGAACATCGTCCCATTATATTGCCGTTGTTGATACTGATAATTGTGGTCATATAAATAGACAATTCAATTTACAGGGAAATTGTGGAATTTAAATTTGAAAGGTTGTTCGTTGCGAGATCCGATAAGGAGCATGATTCAAGTGGACAACTACAAAACCGTCGATCTCATCGCCTATTTGAAGTCGATCTTGGAGGAGTTCGTTCTTCTTATGTTGATTCATTAGACCTTTCTTCTTAATTTCTCGCATCTCGATATGGTGGCGTATAACATACTTTAGTGTTAGGTTGACGAGTTTTGAAAGCGCTGCATTTGTAGATAGTGGATCAATGGAGAAATGCCTGAGTGCAGGGCATAGAGGTACTGCCTCCTTCTGATTTTTGGTTATGGCCACCTAGAAAGATTCGATATTTGCAGCATCTTTGTCCACTACGGTATAAGATATCATATTTGAGAGTTGAGTAGAGCAACTGCATTAGAAGTGAGTAATTCAAAAGACGGCTAGCGATTATCTTGAGAGGCATGTGGAAGTAGTGTCTTGTCTATGCGAACGAAGCTGCCCTTTCATAGCGAAGGTTATTACGTGGAGAGTTTTCACTTCTTTCACGCTGTTCTTTCTTATATTCTGCTCATTTTTGATGTTTTTTGCGTTCTGAATCGCGTTATGGCTTTTGATCGCAGTAGTTCATGTCATCTAATTCTGTGATGGAGCTGGGAGAATGGGATGGAAAAACACTGGTCAGAATGCCTTCTATTTCTTGAAATATTGATGGAGGAGATTGGCATTGAGGCAAAATCAAGGAATATTTAATCACTGAAAACGACTTTCTTGTAGCTCACGTCCATATACGAGATTGAAATTGATGATAGTGGGTGTGCAGGGGATTGGCAAGACATCACTGCTGCAACAGATTCGTCTCGAGGGTACCGTTGGCAAACGGACGCAGCCGAATGATGTAAGTCTCAATTTAAATATAGTCGTCTAAGAGGGTTATCTACATCGAAATCTCAGATGTACGATATTAACAACGAAGGTATATAGTGGTTGAGAGGCTCGTTGCCGAAGGGAACATTCACGATTTTGTGAGAATGTCACAGTGAAGGAACCTATTTTTCCCCCTAAGCCATCCACTTTATGTGTGCTAAAATGTGAATGCTTCATTTTGGATGCTTAACGAGTGGCGATGTGCCTATTCGATTTAAGTGACCATTCAGAATTTCATCACTGTCTAAGCAGAAATTCGGAGGCGACATAATTTAATTTTTTTAGCTCAATACTTCGAACCATCCATCCCAACAGTTAGTGATCGATTTTCTTTGAAATCGACGATGATAAGATGATTGCTTAAAATTAAAAATGCATTTAAGAAAGAAAATGCAAAGACCTATTCAGTCAATAGTCTGCTCTTCGAATTGTGGAGCAATTTTGTCTCATTCGAAGATAAACGGCGAACAAATTTTTTTCGGTATTCGGTGATCAGAAATCATTTCGGCACTCATCGAATTCTCTCTGAAATGTGCTGTTATTATCATTTTTACCCCTGAAAAGCGAATGAACGACATCATAATTAACAAGATGTGCGTATTTGGTTGTCTAAAGTAAATAACGCAGGCATTTTTGTTTTGCCTTTTTTACTTGTGGGATTATGGAAGGACGATTTGCAACTAGAAACTTTGTTTTTTGCTCTCATTCGTGTAGAAGTGACGAGATTTATTGTTTGCTGTCCTTATTGATTGTTGTGGTGATAGGCATGCAGAATGTTGTCTATGAGAGAGCGTTATCGAGTGCAGTGTTCAATTATTTTATTAGCCGTTTGTTGTTCAGAGTTGGTCACGCCGGATGGGTCATACAACAGCGAACGGAGATCGTACTGCTAAAGGAGCCAACATTTCAACGGTCGGCGTCGATATTGCCGAGTGGACTTTTGAGCCAAAAAAGACCAAAGGTGAACTGCTTAATCCGCTCTGACCTTATCTTCGCATTTCTTCTATCACCATCCATTGTTTTCCGCATTTCTTAAATGTCTCTCTTTTCCATTTGTTTTCATCGGTCTTATTCTATCGACCCGACTTTTACATTTCTTCAATTCCACATACTTTTGGCATCTCAATTCCTAGTTTTAATCACTCCTTTCAATATTTTCTATGCTTATTCTCCACTTTTTACATGCTTCTGTCTTGGATATTTGATGCGTCTTTCGTTAGCAAAATTCAAAAGAGTTCGATTAATGTCAATATTGCTTGAGGTGAGCCAACATTCGGGCCAATCACGTTCAGAACGTGGGATTTTGGTGGGCAAAGGGAATATTACGCCACACACCAATATTTCCTTTCGAGGCGATCGTTGTATATTGTTGTGTGGCGTACAACCGATGGCGATGCAGCTTTGCCGGATATGCATCAATGGCTTGTTAATATACAGGTGATTTATTTTTTTACGATTTTATTGCCTATGAGTAGATGTTTCTGATGCAACGGGAGTGGATATTTTTTGAAGTGAGTTCTCATCGCTTATATCTTGATTTGCTTGTAGCAATTTTTTATTTCCTCTTAACTGCGTTAAAAGATTTTGCTGTGTGAAAAGGTATTTTTACATTCGCCGAACGAACTTTTCGTTGTTTTTACGGAAACTTTTCTATTAATTCGTATAAATATGAGTTATTTAATATTTTGATTAATGCGTATTGTGCGATGAATTAAACTATTCAAAACAACTGAAGGCATAGTTTATAAAAATATAGCAAATATTAAAGAATAATTCGCGTTGCAGGCACGAGCACCCAATTCTCCAGTAATTATTGTTGGGACACATGTCGATCAAGTCCTCTCGAGCAATGAACGATTTCCGAGTGGATACCTCGAAGAATTGGATGCAGTCATCAGAAGTCTGTTCATTTGAATGCAGCTTGAAGTAGAACCTCGTGTGTTTGTGCAATTAGATAGGTTCATTGCAGTTTTAAGCACATCTTATTCAAATTGACAACTAAATGGAAGGTTTGTGGTGATTAGGAAACTAATAGAAAGGCTAGGGCAAAGGGTTTTATTCCTTTATTCCTCCCCCCTCTTTGCTGTATTATTAATTTTTCTATTTCTCCAACGTCCATGAGTGATCATTTATATGAATTGCAAATTTCTTCAACCCCAGCAATCTATATCATTCTAAATTTTAGTTTTCCTAAAAATTTGGGGCAGAAATTGTCTTCCTTTCGTATATTTTCACCTCCTTCATGAAATTGCATCTTAAATGCGACCCATGGCTGTATAACCTCAATTAGTTCTTGTTTACTGAGCGTTTTGGCCTATAGGACGTCTTTCGCATATTTGAACGTGGATGCAATCTGGTCACAAAGAACAGAAGAAGAGGTGTATGGGGGGGGGGGGGGGGGGGGAAACCCCCCCCCCCCCCCCCCCCCCCC